>CABHPP010136621.1:0-13929 GCA_902168425.1 Peromyscus attwateri | reverse complement strand
CACACACAAAGGGCCCCACCCATAGCCACAGTCCCTACCACACACAACAAAGGGCTCCACTCACAGCCACACAGAATCTACCACACACAACAGAGGGCCCCATCCACAGCCACACAGTCTCTACTACACACAAAGGGCCCCACCCACAGCCACACAGGCTCTCCATTATCCTACCATGACCTGGATGCTCTACCCCTACTGAATGAGGTAATCGGAGTGCCTGCATCCAACAGAACCATAAAAGTCTGACTCCTTACTCTCGCTAGGTATTTATTCAAAAGAAATGGAAAGATGCAGCCATCAAACCTTGAACTTAATTAATGTTTACAGCAGGGTTATCCACAACAGTTTCAAACTGAGAAAGTTCCAATGCCCAGTGTCAAGTGGATGGATATACAAAGCGTGGGAGATCTGTGCAGTAGAGTATGATTTAACAGTTGAAAGGAAGAGAACTAGTAATGAGTGCAACAGTAAAGATCAATCTCAAAAGCATGGGGCAAGGAAGGGAACACTAGACAACTCCATGTGTCACAGGGATTGGGCACACAAGGGCCCCAACTTACAGTAGTTCAACTGTGTTTTTTTTTCCCCCTTCTTTATAATGTGCTTTAAAATGGGGCGTAGACACATAGGGATGGACTTTGGTCTTTCTTAAGGACAGGAATCCCTCATCCCAACCTTCATCCACCTCTTTCCTTCAGATCAGGACACAGATGGAGCTTGGGACTCCACATTTATAAGCAAAGTTGGCATTTCTTTCAATCCTAAGAACTCACTCTTGCAGCCCAACCAAACTCTTGTGGTTTTCAATCAACACAAAGCTCCATGTCCTCGTTGCCACCCTGCCGAAGTCCCCACATTAAGTTTTGAAGGCTCCTTAACTTACATGGAGTTGAATGTGTACAACAACTAAAGTGTCATCCTGTGGGCTTACAATCCTCAGCTAGGGGCATGGAGTTGAGCGTGTACAGTGAGTAAGCATCACCGAGTGAGCTTCCACTCCTCGGCTGAGCCTCGAATTACTCAACAGGTAAACCCTCCCCGTCCAAGCTGTTCTTGTCTAACTCACAGATGATACCATTCTCTACCAGACACATCCTTTTCCTAGCCCACAAAGGGCCTATCTTTCCCTTCCTTTCCTGGAGCCACAGCCCAAACTGAAGTGGGAGATTTGTTTTTTTAAATAGGCAATTTGCAAGCAAGGAAACAAAGTAACCAGTTACTGCTTCAGAGGCAGAAACCACTAAGTCCTGAGTCTGAGACAAAGTTTGTTTGTTTGTTCATTTTAGTAGTAACAGGAAAAGCACGAGAATCATGTGGAAGCCAGTTCCTCTAGACCCCCAGGCCCACTGAGAAGATAAAGGGGTTGCCCAGGCTGATGCCCAACATACAGGAAGTTGGCATCCCTATTGTTCACAGAGGGAGATAGTGTTTTTCTTAGATTGGACAATAAGCAACGCTATCCTTTGCTACAGCGAGGGATACTGTATCATCAAGGCCATTTGCTTTTGGTTTTGGTGGAAACAACCCAGACTCATGTGCATGACAGGCAAATATAGCCTCTGAGCTACATTCCTAGCTTTATTTTATTTTGGACAGGGTTTGGTTAAGTAGCTCAGGCTAATCTGAAAGTTGGGATCCTTCTGCATCAGTCACCTACTAGCTAGGATCACAGACATGCACCACCATAAAAAGATCTTTTAAAACAAGAGCTGATGCTGGGCAATGGTAGCACACGCCTTTAAACCCAGTACTCAGGAAGCAGAGGCAGGGGAATCTCTATGAGTTTGAGGCCCAGCCTGGTCTACAAAGTAAGTTCCAGGACAGTGAGGACTGTTACACAGCAGAACTCCGTCTCAAAAAATAAAATAAAATAAAAAGAAAAAACAAACAAACAAACAGCTGTCCAGCTGTCACTGATTTCCTTGCAACTTGTACAGAAATGCAAAGACCCACAGAGCCGTCTCCCGACAGGGTATCTATCTCAGCAAGGTTTTTTTTTTTTTTTTTTCATTTTATTTTCAGCAAGGTTTTATACTCCAAGTGTATACATCTGCTACATACTATTTAATCTAGCCCTAAGTACTCTACGTTTTTAAGCTACTGTAAACGGTTTTCCCCTGCTTTCCAAATGTTTGTCATTAATACAGAGATACAATTGGATTTTGTATGCTGTCCATGTATCCTGCATCCCAAGCCCACTTACACTGTAGTAGCTTTTCAATGTAGATTACTTATGCTCAATATCGTCTGCAAGTAACAACTGTAATTCTTCCTTTCTAATCTGCACACTTTTTATTTCTTTTGCCGTACAATATTTGCTGTGACATCACACAAAATGATTACTTAGGGGAATGGAAACAGACATCCTTGCCTGCTTTCCAATCTCATTTGTTTATCTGTAGGTTTCTCAGATTTCCTTTATCAAGTTGAAAATGTTAGCTTCCATTCTGTTTTCTGACTTTTTCAAAGATCTTTTTTATTATTATATTTATTTGTGTGGTGGTGAGGTGAGTGTACAAGTACCATGGTGAAAAGTGTGGTGATCAGAGGACAAAGTGAGGGAGTTGATTCTCTCCTTCCACCATGGGAATCACTAGGACTGGATGTAGGTCATTAGGCTCGGCCAAAGGCACCATTATCTACTAAGCCATCTTGCCTATCATTTAAAAAACAAGCAAACAAGCCTAGAGAATTGGCTCAGCACTGGCTGCTCTTGCAGAAGACCAGGGCTGCACTCCCAGCACCTGTGGCAGCTCACAACCATTTGTAACTCCATTTCCACGGGATCCAATGCCCTCTTCTGGACTGAGGGCACTGTACATATGTGGTACATGGACATACACTCAGGCAAGGCATCCATATATATGAAGTAAAAATAATAAAAAATTTAAATGAAGAATGGTGGTTCTTGTATATAATCCAAGGACTTAGGAGGATGAGGCAGGGAGATTGTGAGTTCAGGGCTAACTTGGATAGCAGTTTGAATGAGCAATGGCCTCCATAGGCTCATGTATGAATAATGAATCCCCAGCTGTTGGGCTGTTTAGGGGAAGTTATGGAAACTTTGATAGATACAGCCTTGCTGGAGGAAGTACATCACTGGGAGAGGACCTTAGGGTTAACAGCCTCATCTACTTCCTGCTTGCTCTATGCAACTCCTGTATATGGAGAGAAATGTGTTCAACCAGCTTCCTGCTCCTATGCCATGCCTTCCCTGTCACAATGGACTCGCCATCTGGAACTGTAAGCTAAAATAAACATTCTTCTTTAAGTTGCTCTTTGGTCATGGTATTGTACCACAGCACAGAAAAGTAACTAATCCACCAATGTCCATATCAAGGTGCAGTCACAGAAGGGTGAGGGGTGAAAACAGAACTCACTGGTAGAACACTGGTCTAGTATGTATAAGGCCCAATGTTCAATTTCCAGCAACACACACACACACACACACACACACACACACACACACACATAATTCTGCCATATGCTTTTTCTAAAATTATCAAAAAAAAAATCAGATGGTTTTCTACTTTAGTCTGCAAGTTAAACTGATTTTTATTACCAATCCAGTTCTACATACTCAAACACCACTTCATCAAGTATCACACTTTGTATAAATTGATGAATTCTATTGTTAATATTTTGCTAAGCATTTTTGTCTATATTCATGATATGTATTGGTTTGTAGTTTTCTTTTCTTGTAGCATCTGCCTGGGAATAATGCTAGCCTGACAAAATGAAGCAGAGCACATTCTCTGCTCAGAAAAAGTCTGCACAGAATTGTCTACTTCCTCCTTACATGTTGCTTAGAATTTATCTAAGACACATAGAGACACATAGCTTATAGGAAGCTTTCTTTTGTTTTTGTTCTAGAGACAAGGTCTTACACGCACACAGGCTGGCCTCAAGTGATCCTGCTTCAACCTGGCAAACATCTATAGAAAGGAACCACTGTGCCCGGCTTACAAAAAAGGTTTTTTTGTTAAACTTATAAATTTAATATCTTTGATAAACTCTTTATGAGTCACTTTGATATTTGATAGTTTGTGTCTTTGAAGGAATTCGTGTATTTCCTCTAAGTTGCCAAGTTTATTAGCACTATATAATTATATTTAATTATATATAATTAAAGTTATATATAATATTCTTTCCTTTCAACATCTGCAGGCTCTGTAGAAAAGTCCTCTCTCCATTCCTCCCACTGGTATTTGGCTCTCTCCCTTTTTTCCTGACTGGTAATCAGTTGGAGATTTCAGTCGTCCTTTTTAGCCTTGTTCAATGCTGTCTTCGATGCTTCCCTTCTTCCCGCTGAGTGCTTCAGGTGTAATCTGACCTCCTTTCTCCAGAACCTTAAAATGGCAACAAGGGTCAGGGCTTAGTAAGCCCAGCCTGGAGGCGCACAGTGTTGTTCTATCTACATCACTCTCCCCTAAGGATATTTTTGTTATTGTCTGTTAAATTTCTAGATGATTGGGGACAATATATATGAGCAAGTTTATGCCTGAAAAACTTTCAATGTTTGCTATCTGTCCTTCTCCAGAAAAGCATAATTTTTCAAGCTGTGGTTCAGATCACTGACAAAGCTTTCTTTTATTTCTTCCCCCAAATGGCAAGAAAACATTACTAAAAAGCAAAGGGATAGTGCAGCCCAGACATACTAAAGACCACATTGGCTCCCGGAGTTACAGTTCTCAAGGGCAGGATGATTGATTCCCAAGCCTTCTATACCTACAATAAGCCATTAAGACATAAAAAAACAAACTAACAAAAACAAAGCATACCAACGCTACTTTACATGCATTCCATCAAGATCAATTTCTACTAGCATTTATTCACTTCAAAATATTTTCTAATAGTCCTTGTGATTTTATCTTTGACACACAGATAATAGATAGCATTTAATACCTAAACATTTGGAGATTTTTCTATGTATCTTGTATCAATGAATACAGAAACTCTAGCATTTCCATAATTTGAAATAAGAGATTTGGGAGTGAGTTATGATCTATCTTGGTGAATGTTTCACCTTGTGCACTTGAACACATAAACCAAAGGTAGTGTTCTAAAATGTTAGGTCAAGTTGATTTTGAGTATTATTTGCATAGTCCATATCCTTACTCATGTTCAGTCAGGCGTATCCGTACACTTACTCCTCTAACCCCAGAAGAGAGACTGCCGAGTCTCAGGCAAGCCTGGACTGTATGTATATAGCAAGGAAAAAAGGAAAGCAACTTATTGAATAAAAAACACAAAACCAACTGTTCTGTTGTTTAATAACCATTGAGAGAGAGTATTGAAGTTCCTAAATATGATTGTTCCGCTATTAAAAACTAAGTCCACATTCATCCTGTTAAGAGACTTGGAATAGCACAGAATGGTGGTACATGCTAGAAATCCCAATACTTGGGAGGCAGGAGGATTTTTATTTTGAGGTAATTTCAAAGCCAGCCTGAGTCACATAGCCAGACTCCAGAGTGGGCTAAGCAGAGGAGGAAGAAGGAAAAGAGGGAAGACGGGAACAAGACAGCGAAGACTCACATGCAATACAGAGGACTAGAAGCTGTGTATGCCTTTTTGAACTGGGAGTTCAAGCTTCTAATAAGAAACGCTTAACTGATTTGGTCAGTCTGTAAGTAATCAGGGACTGCGCAAAGTTCTAGAGCCAAGGCTACCTTCAGAAGCCATTCGAAGTCTCTAGAGCATCTTATATCCTTACATATTTCAACTAGGGTCACATGCAGGGCATACTAACCTTCACTAAAACAAATCCTCCAGAGCTTGTGAGCATGGCAGGAAAAGGGTTTGGCCCTTTAGTTATATGATTCATCACCTAATTTTATCCCTAGGAATGGAAGCTATGTGCTAGCATATGTGTCTTCATCAATGTTGAAGTCGAGTCCAAGGAAAGAGGATTTTCAAAGGCCAAGGAAGTTAAGGAGCTTCAGTCAATGTATGGAGGGGAAGAAACCAGTCAATGTATGGAGGGGAAGAAATGCAATCCCCATGCCTCCAGCAGCTTCACAGTTCATAGCATGAATGCTCCAAGCATCTAAAGGCAAAAATACACTCCTGGAAGTCAGTATTTTACCCCCTCACAGTTGAAAATGGTTGACTGCTTTAAGTCCAATCAGAGTCACTCAATTCAAAAAGTCTAATGATTTCTGACTCTGTCTCAATGCCCTTTGTTAAATACCACCTTCATCATCACCAGGCATTACATCCTACACCCTGATTTTCATCATAGCATCTACAGTCATCACAAAGTTCTTGTCTATTTGTCTATAACTTGATTACCCTCCCATTTCTTTAGAATGTGAGTTGCGGGGAAAGGGACTTACTGGATTTCCTCACCAAAATCCCCTCCCATCCTAGGGCCTAACCAAGCTGGCAAACAATAGCCTCTCGGTAGAAATGTGAAGAATGAATAAACTAACCATGGAGAAGGAGTACCATAAAAAATTACCATTATTTACACTGAGCTTTGCAAATAACTGTGTAAAGCAGGTTTATATACTACTCTGAGACTTTACAGCACTTTAAATAAGAAATCCACACCACCATAAGTCATGTTAAACAAAATGAGAAATTATTTTCAAGTAAATTTTCAACAATATCTTCTGATAATACTATCAAAAAACCCACAACTTTTTTTTCCTTAACTTTTAACTAACTTACAGTTTTATCAGTAGTTTCACTAATGGGTACTTATTGCTTTCTGACTTTGAGAAAGTTTGGGAAATTAAGCCCTGAAGAGCATAAAACTCAACAGACAAACAGAACAACCATAGCTGCACCCTGGGAGAGGTAACCTCATCTCAGCATTATACTGGACAAACAGTTACAGGGTTATTACAGTAAAAAGTCCACAGCAGAGATAAACAGATTTGATTTAGCACAGTGACAATGAAAAAGAAGTAAATTGTATCTAAAAGTTTAAAATAATATAGGTGGAAATAAAAGGCTACACTTTTACATTTTAAAGAACTTATTACAGAGTGTTACCACAGAAGAAACACACCAGAATGCTGAGGCAGGAGTATCATGCATTCAACGCCAGCATGGATTATGTAGAGGACCTTATCTCAAACAACACACTCTCTATTAGGGTTCCACACAGAAGACCTATTTTCCAATCTTGGCTCTACTCGATGTTTATCACGTTGTCTTAGTTAGGGCTTCTATTGCTGCGATAAAACACCATGACAATAAAGCAAGCCAGGGAGGAAAGGGTTCACTTGACTTACACTGCCACACCATAGTCCATCACTGAAGGAAGTCAGGACAGGAACTCAAACAGGGCTCGATCCTGGAGGCAGGAGCTGATGCTGAGGCCATGGAGGGGTGCTGCTTACTAACTTGTTCCACATGGCTTGCTCAGTCTACTTTCTTTCTTTCTTTTTTTTTTTTTTTTTTTTTTTTTTTTTTTTTTTTTTTTTTGGTTTTTCGAGTCAGGGTTTCTCTGTGTAGCTTTGTGTCTTTCCTGGAACTCACTCTGTAGACCAGGCTGGCCTCGAACTCACAGAGATCCGCCTGCCTCTGCCTCCCAAGTGCTGGGATTAAAGGCGTGCGCCACCACCGCCCGGCCCAGTCTACTTTCTTATAGACCCCAGCACCACCAGCCTAAGGATGGCACCACCCACCATGGGCTCGGCCCTTCCCCATTGATCACTAAATGAGAAGATGCCTTACAGCTGGATCTCATGGAGGGATTTCCTCAACTGAGGCTCCTTCCCCTCTGATGACTCTACATTGTGTCAAGTTGACACACAAAACCAGCCATTACACATGTAATCTCTCACTCACAAGGTCATTATGAAGACATGGGTGCACTGTAACTCCACATTTCTTTCTTGCTTCTCCCTTTAAGTTCTGTTTTTATGCATTTAATATTCCTTCATCAACACTTGCCTCTGCTTCCAGACTGCTAGCCAGCCTCATCTGTGCTCCTGCCACCCTGCTTTCCTCACCATGATTGACTGTTTCCATTCCGGAACAGTCTTGTGCAGGTAAGCACAGCTGCTGAGTCATGAGTGCAATGGCCACAGTATGTTCAGAAGATAGCATGAACCAATTTGAGAGATGACACCCCTACCCCCAAATACTGGAGGATATGGCTAGTTGCTTCGGGTTCCCACCACCCTAACCTCCCTGCAATGAGGCCTGAAACCTGGAGTTGTGAGTTAGAGTTAATGGTTTCGTCAGGTGTCTTATCACAGCAACCAGGATCCAGATGAAGACAGATGCTAACCAAGCCTCTTGGGTTCCCATGTTCGCATTCTACTGATACCCAGTAAGGTCATCACTATGTCTAAATAAATAAAAAGGAAAAGAACACTGGTCAATAGTTTCCGAATAACTTTTCTTCAAATGTCTTTTTAAAGTTATTATTATTATTTTAGACAGGGTCTCACTGTGTAGCCCCTGGTTGGCCTACAGCTTATTATATAGACCAAACTGGTTTCACACTCACAGAAATCCACTTGTCTTTGTCTCCTGAGTGCTGCATTTAAAGGTGACTGTCACCATATCCAGCTAAATACCATCTCCTTTAAATTACATTCATTTCTTCAGCCATTCATTGTATATGTTTTCTCATTTTCCTCTTTATTTCCATGTTTTTCTTCTCTAGGCCCTTAATTTTCTATATTTCTCAATAAAGTATGCCAAAATGTGATGCTAAAAAAAAAAAAAAAAAAGCTTAAGCTCTTTTAATCTGGGGCTGGAGTGGTGGCTCAGCAGCCAGCTGGTAAAGATGCTTGCCACATGCCTGATGACCTGAGTTTGATCCATGGATCCACGTGGAGGAACCAACTCTCAAGTTGTCCTCTGATCTCCACATGTGGGCCATAGCATGTGAGCGCACACACAAACAGTAAATTAATTTTTAAAAATAGATCCTTTAATCTTTGACACACCTCCATAAATGCTAGTCTGTATTGTAGTATGTACAATGCAGATTATGCACACATCTCCACCCAGCCTGGAGTACACTATGGTGTTTCGACTTGTCTCCTCTCAGCTACAGCGCATCTTACATAAACATTCCTGGCTTTTATGTCCCTAGGTATATTCATGAGGCTGCCACTCTACTCAAAAGCCATATGCAATCAGAGCCTACTGCAGTAAGGCCCCTTTAGCCTATAGTTTCAGCTTTACCTCCTACAATTCATAAACCGAAAGCCCTCTTGGGCAATCATATTTAAATTAGTTTTTCATATATCCCTAGCATAGTATAGGACTCACAGACAACCACTAATAAAGGCTGACTATTCCTTATCCAAAATGGTATCAGAAGTGTTTCAGACTCTCAAGTTTCACATTGGGGATCTATGTATAGCTTTCCCTTCTAATGTTATCCCTACATTAATATCCAAATGCTCTAAAACCTAAAAGTTTTTGAGTGAACATTTTGGATCAGATTAGGGATGTTTAACCTGTTTGACAAATAATGATGAAGCTCTAAAGTGGGTGTGATACTAAACATCTATAATCCTAGCACTGGGGAAACCGAGGCAAGAAGAATCTCCAGTTCCAGACTGGCTCGAGCTACAGTGAAACCCTGTCTCCAAAAAAGCAACCAACCCAAACAAGCAAAACATCTGTATTGTTCCTCTCCAAACAAAACAGATACATGACTTTCTCCAGAGGCAAATTCTACTTTCAGTCATTCAAATACACTTAAATTACTAATAGGCAATTTCCCTTACTAAAATGATCTAAAAACTGAGCTCTAGTGCCAGGCAGTGGTGGCGAGTGCCTTTAATTCCAGCACTTGGGAGGGAGAGGCAGACGGATCTCTGTGAGTTCAAGGCCAGCCTGGTCTACAGAGGGAGTTCCTGGACAACCAGGCTACATAGAGAAACCATGTCTCAAGAAACAACAACAAAACAAAACAAACAAACAAAAAGCCAATACACATTGAGCTTTAAAAGGTTAATTACCCCCTGGTCTACAAAGAGAGTTCCAGAACAGTCAGGGCTATTACATAGAGAAATTCTGTATCAAAAAACTAAAAAAGAAAAAAAAAAAGATAATTACCTAAGGAATGTTGAGATAGGGAAAATAGTCTTCCCTGGGGAACAGTACACCAGTTCAGTTAGTTAGCCAAAACAAAAGGTCAGCCCTGAAAAGATATACATACAAATAACTATAATTAGTATATAGACTGAGTGGGTTGTACTTATGTATTTAGAAATACACAAACACACATACTTACATCTATGTAACAACAATTAATGAAAAAGGAGGCCATGAACTTGAAAAAGATCAAGAAGGGGTATATGGGAGGTTTTGGAGGGAGGAAAGAGAAGGGGAAAGTGATATAATTATATTATAATTTCAAAAAAAGAAGAAAATTTTAAAGGTAATCACAGATGGGTATAGTGGCACATGCCTTTAATCCCAGCACTCAGAAGCAGGTGGACCTCTGTGAGTTCAAGCTCAGTCTGGTCTAAATAGTGAGTTCTGAGACAGCTAGAGCTACATAGAGAAACCCTGTCTCAAAGAAAAGGTAGTTTAAAGGTTTCACAAACGAGACATGGCAGCTCATACCTGTAAGCCCAGCACTTGGGAGGCAGGACCATTTTGAGTTAGAGGCTAGTCTGTGCCAATACAAATTTCAGGCCAACCTAGCTACAGAAAGAGACTAAATATGGAAGAGGGGTGGGGGATAATCACTAAGAATCAACAAAAAAGACAACAGAGTTGGTAGGTAAAATTAGCCTGAGCATGAGCTCAGCAGTTAAGGGCAGTATCTGCTCTTCCAACGGACCCAGTACCCATATGGCAGCAGCCCACAACCGTCTGTATTCCCAGCTCCAGAGTATTCAAGGCCTGAGGACACTGAATGAATGAGATGCACAGACATACATGTAGCCAAAACACCTCCACATACACATACACATACACACACACAGCTATCCTGGGTTACACAGCAAGACCCATTTAAAAATAACCAAGCATTTTAAGTTTTAAAAATTCTTACTCTTACTAAGTAAGCTAATTGATGTGGACCAAAAAATTGCAGCATAATTTAATTTTAAAAAAAACATTTCTACTGAATAATGCAAGATCAAATTTTGTGTGTGTGTGTGTGTGTGTGTGTGTGTGTGTGTGTAATGTTTTCTTCTTTTTAAAAAAAGATTCATTTTTTTATGTATGTGTGTATATGCCACCTTTGTGCAGGTTCCCAAGGAAGCTAGAAGAAGGCATCAGATTCCCTAGAGCCAGAGCTCAAAGGAGCTGTGAAGCTGCCTCACGTGGGTGCTGGGAACTCGGGACAGGTACACACACTCTTAAGGGATGAGCTATGTCTTCTCCAGCTACAATTTTTAATATTCCTTACATTGATTTATTTGTTGGGGGAGCACACTTGCCATGAGGAAGTCAGAGAACAACTTGGACAGTGGTGTTCTCCCATCACCATGTGCATCCCAGGGGACTGAACTCAGGTTCAGGATTGCTAGCATGGCCAGTGCCTTTACCCGCTGAGCCATCCGGCTGGCCCCTCAAATTATATTTTTAGTGAACAACAATCATTAAATCTTCTAAGTACCTTTCAAATAGTTGCTTTAAACATTCTTTGGCTTCTCATTCTTGTAGTGAGTGAAAGCCAAAGTCCAAACTATGCACACACATTTAGACAAGATATTTGCCCTGTATATACATAATATACCATATGCTACTATATGAAGTACTTCATTTTACTTTGTAAACAACCTGAGAAAGAAAAATCCATTGCTACTCATAAATATAACTAGTAGGCAATTCTTAAATATCAACCTGTTTACTCTCATAATTCAAGGTCACTGACCCAACCTTCTACCACTTAAGTTGAAGAAATAAGGAGGACCCCAAATCAGTGTACAAAATTTCAGTATCACTCCTGTTGTATGCAAGGAGACTGGCTAAGGACTCAGCAGCACACTTAGGACAGTAAGGACCCTCGAGTGACAAAAGTAAGCTGGGGCCATTATAAAGGTCAATCAAGCCTTAAGATCGAGGTGACAGTGCTCTAGTTACCTGAACAAAGAAGCTGCATTTGCACTGTAACAGGTTTCGATATCTTTCTCGGGTTAATGTGCTCAAGGCTTGCATCAAGCCTCATGTCCCTGACAGTAAAGGTTAACTCACAAGCAGAATGGAATTTCACTTGTAGTATACAGCCTATTATAAAATCTTCCATAACTTCGCTCTCTGAATTCATTAAATTAGATGGAGACAGAGAAGAAATTCCCTTTAAAACTGAGCAGAAAATATGATTTACAGTATCAACTGTTATTTGTCAAGTGGCCGGTTCAAAGGTGCCACCCCAAGGATGACAGCGTCATATAAATTTTTTTGATTGCTACAACACTGGTCCATATGTTCAAAAATAGGTGAGGACCCACACCCCAACAAGTTAGACCATGCTCTGTCACCAACATTAAATGTGGAAGAAAATGCCAATGCTCTGCCTCCCCCAAAGAAACACAACTCCCTGAACTGCTGAACACCATCAGCCAACCCCCACTGAGTGGGTATTTTAAGTATTCTATCAGGAAATCATGATAAGTACTAGCGGTTCCTCTAGGCCTCAGCAGCAGCCTTAGGTGTAAGCGAACTCAGCCCTTGATACTCAAAAAAATAATGTTGATGTCATTAGGAGGCTACTGATTCTTTGCACTCCGGACAAGTCATTCTTGATCCGCAACGCATTTCCTCCCCCAGCTCCCAAATAAAGAGCTCTGCAGACAGAGAGCCCCCGGGTACCCCCCTTCTCCTGTACTTCCAGAGGCTGCTGCTTTCTCCACCCTCCGGCTCTGAGGAGCGGGCTCCAGAAGGTCCCGGGCAATTCCGAGCCCGGGCAGTGCTTGTTTTGCCAGTGCACGGTAGCTCTGTCCAGCTGCTTCCTTTCCCAGTTTGCCCGAAAAGAAGCACTACAGGGTACCCGGGGACCCAGGAGGGAGCCGGGGTGGCGATGTCGCCGCGGCTGCCGCCTCTGGTATGTCAGGGGCCGGGATTGTATTTCGAAAGATCCGCCATTTTCACCTCGTCATCACCATCACAGCTCAGCAGCTTCCCCCGACAGCCGAGCCCCGGCCGCCGCCGCCGCCGCCGCCAGTCACCTCCCCCTTCCTCCTGCTCCCGCCCCGGCCCGCCCTCCCGAGCAGCACACACCCACATATCCGGGGAAACCTCCCGCCCGCCCCGCCAACCTTCAAACGCGCACCGGAGGTTCTAGGGCTCACCGGCGAGCCGAGCCAGACCTAGCACCCCAGGACCAGACACCCAGCTCCCGCGGGCCCTGCAGGAACGCCAACGGGAGTCGTGATACCTGCGAGATTCCAAGTCCTAGATATCTGTTAAGAGGGCAAGCCATGCGGAATCTGACACAAGAACAGAAAAGACCCCAAACTCTCTCATTTCCAGAAAAACACTTGAGATGGTAGACCGTATTTTGTGTACATTTCAGAGACGGAGACCTTTAACGTCACTCACCAACTTTGGCATTCTACTCCACCCACAGAACTACTTTGACAGTACAGCTATTTCCATATGCATGTCTGATTCTCGGGCACCCCTTAATTACAAGTGCTGATCCTACAATGTTTTGTTTTGTTTTGTTTTTAATTTTTAAGAATAAAGTTCTGAACTATTTCCCTCTCCACTTAACTTTGGCCATTTCTGTCCATTACGTCAATTTGTCGTTGGTTTAAGTTGTACAAGTGCCACTAAATTTAAAGTGTATTGAATTAAAGTGATTAATTCCAACTGTGGAGACATGAACGATTCATGAAAGATCGCCTTCTAACATACAGAAAACACAGCTCTTCGCTAGAATCCCTTGCCAAATGGTTTTAGGATCTAAGTTTCCAAATTAAGAACCATCTGCTGCTGATACACTTGTTCAATGCAGTGAAAATAAACAGCTTGCTTTAGAACAAG
>CABHPP010136620.1:30329-54509 GCA_902168425.1 Peromyscus attwateri | reverse complement strand
AGAGGTTAGAAGCACTGGCTGTTCTTCCAGAGGTCCTGAGTTCAAATCCCAGCAACCACTTGGTGGCTCACAACCATCTGTAATGAGATCTTCTGCCCTCTTCTGGCCTGCAGGGATACATGCAGGCAGAACACTATGTAATAAATACATCTTTTTAAAAAAAAGGTTTTACAGAAAATTCTCTAGTTTGACCAACCAACAAGCAAGAAGCCTTGTTGCTGAGTAAGAAGAAGGAGTCTGCTGCCTTTAGCATTTGAGAGGCTGGTGAGCGGCGGCACAATGTGGATGTCTCTTTGGCACTGACTGGTTAGATTATCGGGAGCAAACATCCTCTCTGAACTTTAAGTGCTCTTTCAAACAGGGGGAAAACCGCTTTACTTCTTAGGTTAGAGCATTACATGAGGTGATGACGGGAGAGTCCGGCGGTCAGCAGCATCAAGGACACAGCTCAGCACTGTGGCTGTGCAGCCTGAGGCTTTCCCTGTAAACCTCCAGCCAGGAGCAGCCAGGATCTGGACCTCGGGTGCTCAGGGACTAGTCAGTAAAAAGCAGAGTTGGAGTTTATGAAGAAAAAGATTTTAATATAGACTTAAAGAGGGAGAGAGAGAATATGACTGGCTTGTTGTGTGACTTTCTCTGGAAACAGGTGAACAAGTGTCCATTCATCTCAGATAGGTACCAGTGACGAACCAAAGAAACAATTCGCAGATTCCACAGTTTGATGGCCAATGACTTGATTAGCCTTACAGGAATGTTGATGAGGGGCTTTTTACAGCAGCATGGGTGACTCGAAGATAGTTTGCATCACTGATATGTCCCATCCCATCATGAATGACGGCTCCTCAAAAACTCATCATAACTGCAGGTAAACTGCAGTCACCTTACCTCCTGCATATTCTAGTAGCCCTACCCTAGCCCAGCCTAAGACCACACATAGCTGGGAGCGAGAGTAGTGGTGGATGGGTGAAGTCCTTCTAGGGCGTATTAAGATCTCCATTACCCTAGGCCTAGCTGTCACTGTCTTCTCCCTCATCACAAAGGGGCCAGGGTTATCTCTCCTCCTTGGTGGTGATAGGATGGCCGTGTTATGCCTGGGGAAGATGCCATAGTAAACAGTGGTGCCCATCTCATAGTAAACAGTGGTGCCCATCTGTGTGTGAGTACCCTTTCAAGAGACAGGTCCTACCTAGTTTCTTTGGTGGCTTTTGAAGTCTCCCTGTTCAAAGGTATGTTTTAGCATATCTATTTTATCTAAATTTTTATTTAACAACTGAGATTACAAAGTGGTTTATGAGGGTCATTGTACACTGTTTGTTGGTAAGAAAGGAGTATTGGTTTTTTTAAAGCAGGTCAAAAAAGGTCGAAGTAATTCTTACTGTATGTCACAAGGAAGTGGAGGCGAATTTTGACTGTTAAGCATGGTTCAGTCTTGTTTGTGAGGTTTTCTCAAAGGATTATAGTCCCTCACAGGCAGTTTGAAAATTCTTTGCAAGAGACTTAACCAGATTCCAGGGATGAGGGGCTCCTTTATCTCTTCATATTCCCTTTATGTTCCCCGTCTTTCTATCATCTCAAAGTACTACCTCAGTGTCACAGTCCAGGTTCTCTCTGAACTCCCTCTAGATTGCGGGTGAACATTCCTGCCATGAACACACCTGGCTGCCTTTAGTGTGGCTTCAGTTTGCACTATGACCTGGGAAGGCCATGGGATACCACAGCCGCGGGCAGGAGGTCCCAGTGCCTCCACGGGGCATCAGAGAGCCACAGGTGAAGGGCAGACTGTATACAGAGGACATGGCTGCTCCAGGGTATGGCTGAGCAGAAGGTTTTTATTGTAGATGTGAGGGAGCGTACAGCCAGAGGCATCCTGAAGAGTCCAGAGCAGACAGAGAAAGTCATAAAGTGAACATGGCCAGCCGACTGGACTTGGCCATGAGAGGAGAGAAAGAGGGTGAGGGAGAAAGGAAGATAAAGAGAACCAAGAGAGTGGGAGACTGAGTGGGAGACCAAGAGAGGGCAAGAGAGAGAGAGAGACAGAGAGACAGAGACAGAGAGACAGAGAGGGAGAGGGAGAGAGAGAGCGAGAGAGAGCGCACATAGTGGAAATAGCAAGGTTGTAAAGACCATGAGTAGCTGCGGGGAGGGAAGCCCACGAGCTGGAGACATTAAGTGTAGGGGAGGGGTGAGAAGAGCCAGGATGCCAGCATGGACTCTGAAATATTTAACAGGTGCCGGTGACACTGTGGGAGCCTAGCAACCAGAGTGGGCTTTGGTACGCTAATAGGCATCACAGCCAGCATTCATCCCTTCTTCCGGTGATAAGGAAAGGGCTCCTTTGGTAGAGGGGACCAGGCTTCCCCAGTTCCTGAGGAATGCTGGCATTTGTCTAACCCTCAGAATTTGGACCTGAGACAGCTAATGGCTTGTCTTCTGGCCACCCTGCCTAGAGCTTGGCTCTCCTGCAGAAGGGGTGACCATGACTGTTTTGAAAGCCGGCTTTTAGGTAGTACCAGAAATAAGTTAGTTCCAGAACCAAGCCCGAACTCCTTCCTGGCAGACAGGGTTGTCTTCTGAAGCAGAAGTCCCATGCTACCATCCCATGCTGAAGCCCTGGGGAGAGAGATTTAGAAATATACTTACACCCCTCCCCGACCTATCAGCTGGGCTACCAGACGGCTATCTCATTTGGGTTTTGTCTTGATTTTTTTTTCTTTATTTTAGTGGACTTACATCAAAAGAATAGGCTTAGGAACAAAGAGCTCTACCAGGCCCCAAATAAGCAGATTCTTTCCTCTTTGAAAAATGGGAGGCTCTTTACGATTCACATTTTTTATAGCCAAGACTTGAAATTAAAACTCCTCTCTAGAACAGAGAGCAGCGGTGGCCTGGGTTCCCCTGGCCCTGGGAAAAGATAAGCAAGTTTGTCTCACTGTCAGGTCCAAAGGAAGCTCCATTTCCCCAAATTCTGGAGGTTAGACAAACGCCAGCATTCCTCGGGAACTTAGGAAGCCTGGTCCCCTCTACCAAAGGAGCTCTTTCCTTATCACTGGCAGAAGGGACAGATGGCTGTCTGTGGTGCCTATTAGCGTACCAAAGCCACTCTGGTCTCCAGGCTCCCTCAGTATCACCAGTACCCAGCTCCTCTCACCTCCTCCACTACCATAAATGTCTGCAGCTCATAGATTTCCCTCACTCCGGCTGCTCATTCTCCTTATAACCCTGCTATTTGGCTATGTGTATTCTTGGTCTCTGTCTTCATCTCTCACTCCCTCACCACCACCACCCACACACCTCTCTCTCTCTCTCTCTCTCTCTCTCTCTCTCTCTCTCTCTCTCTCCTCCTGCTTCTCCCATGGCCAGATCCAGTCTGCTGGCCATGTTCAGCCTACTACTTCTCTCTCTCCTCAGGACCCTTCCAGATGCCTCTGGCTGTTCTCTCCCTCACGTCTACAATAAAAGCCTTCCCCTTAAGCATGCTATGGAGCGGTCATGTCATCCGTTGATTTACTCACTGGTGAATTTACCTGTTGCACCTTTACTTCACGGCTTTCTGTAAGTTGTTTCTCCATGACACTGTATGGAGAAACTTAGAGACATGTCTAAGTTGTAAACAAATCCACTTTCCTCAGATGGTTTGTTTCTTAAATCTTTTTAAAATATGAGGAAGTCAGACCCCGGGTTTCTGGACCTAAGTGCCTGGGAATGGCAGAGCAGTTTAGGGGAGCTGGTCTCCCCTGTCCACTTAGAATGGTATGCTTCCCCGCTTGCAGCTTGCCTGTCTCTGGCAGACCGGCTGCTCAACCAGCTTGTCCCTCAGAATCACCCAGAGAGCAGTGCTGGGGGGCTGGCCAGGCCTCAGGGGCTCTGCAGGAAGTTCACGCTGCACCCAAGCAGCCAGGAAGGGGGACTGGATTGCTCAGAAGGCCCAGACTCCAGGCAGTTCTGTTGCCTGCTAGTGAGGAAGCTTCCAGGATTGTAACCAGGAGGTTACAATCACTGAGGAAAACCTGGGTGGAATGGGGTGAGGTGGGGTGGGGTAGGAAGGTAATGGTATGCTGCTGGATGGTCCACTCCTGCTACCCCAACATGGGCGTCTGCCATGCTAGCTCAACAGCAGGCGTGAGTTAAACCTCCTCCTTAAAGCAGGTGAGATGTGTTCCTCCAGACATTTAGGCCAGTGGAAAAGGTGACAGCTCCTATTTTAGTTGGCAGAGCCGGAGCTGGAAGAGAGCTCCGACGGAACTCCCAAGCTTGAGCACACTGAGCTGACAATGCCCTGGTTACAGGACTGTAAAGGCTGTGTGGCTGCATTGGGAGAAGTAAGTGAAAAAGCTGCAGCTTAGTGACAGAGTGTGTGTCTACGTGAGTGAGGTCCTGGGAGCCACCCCAGCACTGGAAAACGGCATTGTTGTTGTTGTTGTTGTTGTTGTTGTTGTTGTTGTTGTTGTTGTTTTGGTTTTCTCTGTGTAGCTCTGGCTGTCCTGGAACACTCTCTCTGTAGTCCAGGCTGGCTTTGAACTCAGAGATCCGCCTGCCAAACAAAATTTAATGGAGTATGTTTGTTTGAGAATGCATAAAATGGAGTCAAGGTCATAGTTAATGAGATCTCAGAAACATCTGCAATGGAACCTTTGCCTGAGGCTAAATAAAATAATAATTCCTAGCTAATTAACTGGTTAATTTTTCCAGCCTTCTTAGGTTTAAAGCTTATACACACAGGGTTGAACCAATAAGCGTACGTGGCTTTTCCACACTGGAAGTATCCACCCCCTCTCTACAGGCATGAAGGGCCTGCCCACCCACACGTGTGCTCCCAACCCTCCCTAGCCAGCTCCTCTGTGGCAGTGGTCAGAGTGAGGCCTGGACAAGGGTGGTTCCTGTCCTCGGGTACAGGGGCAGCACTGGGGGCCTGGCCTCCAGCCGGGCTGGCCCTGGGCCCTGGTGTGTTTCAGCAGAGCACACTTCCAGATTGTGGATTTCCTGAGCATCTCGGCTCTTCCCTTCTTCCTTTCTTCTGTGTTGCCTTCAGAAACACTCTAACCTCTCTTGCTGGTTGACTCTGACTGCTTTCCTGGGCTCAGCTCCAAGGCTGCGCTCTGAGAGAAACAAGACGGTAGGCCCAATATGGAGCACGCACCACTGCCGAACCACCAAAGCACAGAGACAGTGGCCCTGAGGGAGAAGAGGCTGGCCATTAGCCATCTGTATGGTCTGAGGAGGCCCCTGCTTGCACCCCTCCCTTGTGTGGCAGGCTGACTGGAATGCAGGAGAGACCATGTGCTCCCCTTTGTCTCCCCAGGAAGGGAGATGGAGTTGTAGGGCTGGTCAGGCCTAGGGCCAAGAGGAGGTCACACCCACTCTCCCTCTGGCCTGACAGCTGAGGGTAGCAGATGCATGATTTTCCCGTATCTTCGCAAGCCGAAGTGTGGATACCCCCAGGAGGAGCTTCCAGGAGTCCAAGCCACCACCAGGGAATCTCGCACAGCCTCTCCGAGGGAGCACTCCTCATGCCCAGGCGGACCCAGGGCCCGCTGCCAACACTGGCAAGGCTATGAACTTTGTTGGCCTTTGTTCTGGAAAATCCCCAAGTACCCAGACCTGTAATTTACCTTGCAAAGACCAGATCTGCTGAGTCACTATCAACTGGTACTTGAGGGTGATTTTAGGGAGCATGTCTGGGTGGGCACTTGCTGGGTTAAAGAGGGCAGTCTTCCCTCCAGGGACAGTTGGCTGGCCCAAATGCTGAGACTTGCAGTGAGTACCCTTTGACACCAACGCTTCTCTCTAGTCTTTCTCCACGCTTTGAATAATCCTCAATCCTTCAGCCCTCCAGACTAGACTGAGAAATAAGCTGTATGCTATTGCTTAAGGAGAATTTAAAATCCTTTTCATTCAAAACTTCTATTGTCCACATTATCCAGAGAACTTTCAATTTCATTCAGTCAGTGTTGAATAATCATCCAGTAAGTGCCAGGGTCTGAGAGTTCAGAAGGGAACTGAAGAAGCTTGCTCACAGCGAGAGGAACACGCCATGGTATTAGGGCTAAGCACACACAGAGGTGAAGGAAGTGGCGGTAAGCAGCCCCCTCAGAGCTGCAGCCCCCCTGGAGCTGCAGCCCCCTCAGAGCCCTGGAACAGCAGAGACTGATGAGCACAAGAACTAAACAAAGATGGTTGGAGTATGTGGCTCCAGTGCAGGCGACAGGGGGCGGTGGATCATCCGACCACACAGGCCTTGAAGGTCCCATTAAGCAGTTTTGCTTTGTCTTGGAGCCGTGGGAAGTTCCTTGATGGTGTGTGTGTGTGTGTGTGTGTGTGTGTGTGTGTGTGTAAGAGAGAGAGAGACAGAGACAGACAGACACACAGAGACGGAGAGAATGAGTGAGTTGCATAAGAGACATTTGGTAGATGGGGGGGTCAGTCGGGGGTCTTGCAGCCATCCTGGGGTAGCCTGCAGATGCCCGGGCTGGGTGTGATGGCAGAGATAGACTTGACAGTTATGCTTTGAGAGGAAAGTTGTGACCAGGGAATGTGTGTGTTGGAACCTGACAGTGGCCGGTGGGTAGTGGCCCGGGAGTGGGAACCCCAGAGGAAGACAAAGCTCGGGGCACGGGGTGACAATTCAGTGCCACATGTGTTGGAGATTAGGGGACATCTGAGAAGGCGAGCTGCTGGGCAGGTATAATGGTATGAGACTCACAGGAAGTCTAGAATAAACACACATGTCTCGGTCGTCTACAGAGGGAGCAGTGGGGTCACGTGCCTGTAAATGATGCCCCCCTTTACACCAGTTCCTCCGTGGCCTCCTCCCCGTCTCCCTGGCCCACCTTTACCCTATCTCCACCTTGCCAACTTCGTCTACATGGGTTTACATTTGCACTAGGCTGCTGGCCGCCAGATTGGTGCACACAGGTTTCCAAGCGGAAGGAAGCCGCACAGCAGTGCCCCAGTCACTCCCGCTTGAGTGTGTTGTACAAGACTCTGGTGCTCGGAAGCCACCTGATACCTGACACTGTTGACATAGATTCTCAGACAGAGCTTTCCATGGTTTAAAAATGGCAAATTAAAATCTACATTTACGCCAGGCGGTGGTGGCGCACGCCTTTAATCCCAGCACTCGGGAAGCAGAGCCAGGTGGATCTCTGTGAGTTCGAGGCCAGCCTGGGCTACAGAGCGAGTTCCAGGGAAGGCGCAAAGCTACACAGAGAAACCCTGTCTCGAAAAAAAAAATACATTTACTAGATAGCATGTGCGTTTGTTTAAAAGTTATTTAAATGGTTAGAAAGCTAACAACTACAGTGTTTAATCTGTGGCACTGAGGGTGGGATGCACCATATATGCTGGACAAACACTCTGCCACCAAGGTGAGGTACATACCAGCACCTGACATTAAACTACCTATAACCTTAATTATTCTTATGAGGACTTGATAGCTCACCAAATTTCCAATAAATGACCACTCCTCCGGTTACTATGCTGTTGTTTTTTAATTTTATGCACCTGGGTGTTTTGCCTGCATGTATGTCTGTAAGCCTCGTGTGTGCAATTCAGGCAGATGTCAGGTCCCCTGGAAATAGAGTTACATACAGGTGGATCTGAGTGCTGGGAACGCAGTCCCAATCATCTGAAAGAATAGCTGATGCTCTTAACGGCTGAGCCTTATCTCCCCAGTCCCTCCCTTACAATGTTGTAACATATGTATCCAGCTCTCGTTATTTTGTTGTTGTTTTTTTAACACATTGTCTGCCAGTAGGTGGTGGGGCATGCCTTTAATCCCAGCAGCTAGAGTCAGCTGGATCTCTGTGAGTACAAGGCCAGCCTAGTCTACAAAGCCAGTTCCAGGACAGCCAGGGCTGTTTCACACAGAAACTCTTTCTCAAAAAACCAAAACTAAAAACAAACAAACCAAAAAAACACATCTTCTAGACAACTAATCATTTTCTTGGGAAGAATACCGTGACTCCAAGAGAGAGAGAGAAAAAAAAAAAATACGGTTTCCTTTGACTTTTGTAGCACTGGCCATCAAACACATCTCCTCACATGTGCCAGGGACTTCTGCACAGAGCCACACCCATACCCTGCTTTCTTTTAGAAAGGCTTCCTCTCCAACTCTAGTTCTCAGGGCACCGTGCTTTTCTCGTTGGAATATTGGGTTACAAGACAAATAAAATGCCTGCTGGAAAGATGAAACCTTCGAGCAGGATGAATTAACCTCCAGTTTCAGGAGCCAGCATGATGGAAAGGAATCTGGGAATTGCTTTTTTTGTTTTGTTGCCTAGTCTTTCCCGAGATCCCTGAAACCGTGTTGTTTTGAAGAGGTTAGAATGTTCTCTACTGCAGGCTCCTGAATAGTGGGTTTGCCCGTACTGTTATTAGCAAATGCATCAAACCCAACCTGCAGAAGGGCAATGCAAGCCGCCACTTGAGGCTAATCAGAGATTCCAGTATTTGTGTGCCTTTATTACCTGCTATTAAGTAACAAAAAGCAGTCAGTGGTGAACTGAGACATTGTATCCAGTCCTGCTTCCTTAGTCTGAGGCCCAGTGACTCCAAGGCACTTGAGCAAAGTATACCACTGTTTTATATGATTGTCTTCGTTGTTTCTATTACTGTGAAGAGACACCAAGACCCCCGCAACTCTTATAAAGGGAAACATTAAACTTTGGGACTGGCTTACAGTTCAGAGGTTTAGTCCCTTATGGTCATGGCAGGAAGCATGGTAGCATGCAGGCGGATATGGTGCTGGAGAAGGAGCTGAGGGTTCTGCATCTTGAGCCACAGGCAGCAGAAGCCCTCTGTGTCACACTGGGGGTGGCTTGAACAAAGAAGACCTCAAAGCCCACCCCCACGGTGACACATTTCCTCCAACAAGGCCACACACACTCCAACAAAGCCACACCTCCTAATAGTGCCACTCCCTATGGGGGCCATTTTCTTTCAAACTACCTCAATAATGGATAATACTAATATTCTTGTTACCTGGATTAGAATGTCAGAGACAGAGCCTTTAAATTACTCTTTAGATCTGTTGATTTGCACACACACACACACACACACACACACACACACACACACACCACTCTATTCTTGAGCTTTTTGAAGGACAATACTTTCCAAGACACCCCACTACACGAAAGCCTTAAGTCAAAGGCAATCCTGAAACCTGTAATGTACCTCCCATCCCTAGACACCCTTGCTCATCATAAAGCAGGGCTTATAATTAAGTCCAATGAGAGGTTGACATGACTAATAATTCAATGGCACATTGACGGCACTGTACTGTGGAACATTCCAGCACCGTTACAGCCAAGCTTTGGGACCATTATTAAGTGAAATAGGGCTACTTGAATCATCTCTGTGATAACTGTGGGTGCTCCTGTATAACTAATGGACACCTAGTGTATACGTCATGGATACATTGAACAACAGAACAATTTACAGCATGGGTGGGCTGAAGCAGAACAGTGGGAGATGTCACCACTTATGATCACAGCTTTGGGGTTTTGTTGTTTGTTTGGGGTCTTTGGCAGAGGGAGGGAACGTGTAGAGGTAAGAGAACAGCTTTTCAGAGTCAGTTCTTTCCATCAAGATAAAACTTGGACCATCAGGTTTAGCACCAAGTGCCTTGACTCATGGAGCTATCTTGCCAGCCCAGCACACAGTTCTAAACTAAGAATTATTTCTAAAATTCCTGTCTACATTTTCAGGCTGCAGTCACCCATGGGTAAACAAAGCCCTGTTGAGGGGCAAGACTGGGCTGAGTCATCCTAATGCCCTTTCGCCTGGATTCTGTTGTTTTAGATGGAGCTCCAGCCCTGGGCCTCTGGGTCACTGTCACTGTGGTTCTGTTTGCTGTCTAAAGTCCAGAGTCATGTCTGCCCTGCACACACAGGGATCAGCTGAGTCATTGGGGCTGTGCAAGTGTAAAAAGGCCAGGTGGGTAGGGACTCACACTCAGCCACCCTCACCTGTCCCACAGCTGTGACCACGGAGGAGTCAAGGCACCTGCACTGAGCCCTGGTAAACAGCAGAGGACACTGGGATAATTCTGCCCAGAAAAGGAAAAGGCAGGCACTTTTGTCCCCAAGAAAAGCAACAGAGGAATCTTCGGCCTTTCACTGCAGCAGTCAGGAGGTAGGGTGGCTGATTGTCAAGTTCTCTGGGCAGGACAGTCCTCTTTCCTGCTGACTCTTCCAGCTCTCCTGAATGCATCATACAAAATTGGTCTTCTCTCAGTGGTTCTGGGGCAACAGGTGACAGTATTCCGTCTTCTCAAAGAAGAGGACTTTCTGGTAGAGACAGAGCGTCTCTGGAAATGAAAGGGGGGAGGCCATGCAAAGTCTCTGTCTGAATTCAGAGGGACCCCACTTCAGGCATCTCTAACCTGTTTTAATGTAAGTGGTTCTCACCACCTGACTAATCAGGGATCTGAGGACAAGGGCTGAAGGAGTCTCAGGTTGAGAGACATGAGCCTTGGTCTGGAGATGGAATGGTGGAATGCACACCAACAGAGAGAGAGAGAGAGAGAGAGAGAGAGAGAGAGAGAGAGAGAGAGAAACATACAGAGAGAAACACACACACATGCTGAGCTACAAGTGCACCCAGACTCTCAGGAAACATTTTCACAGAGACTTTGAGTCACACAGACCTTTACAGCCCGAAGAGGGAGATGGGTGGAAGCTGGAGTCTCTATCCACAGTGCATGGCTTCCATGGGTGGCTGTGCTGGGGTCTCAGCGTCCCAGTGACTTCGGCTGGTGAAGTCTAGGTTGCCTCTCTTGAGATCTCTGGCAGTATCTGATGTGGGATGATGAGATCTCGGGTCAGGGGAGGACGGCCATGGAAGAGGCTATGTCCATGTGGCACTAGTTCCTGGTAATGGTGTGAAGTAAGAAGCAGCGGTATCTCGGAGACTGGAGGTGGGACTGGGGAGATCAGTGGGGTCGCTGGCAGACAGAATCAGGTTCCATATGAGATCCCTTCTCTGTGGAAGCCCTATGGCTGGCCCTCTGTGTGGCCTGGTATCTCTGGAAATGGCACCTGGTGGCCCAGTTCTCAGCTTAAAGGGGCAGCTTTCAGCAGGAATAAACCTGGGGCCTCAGCCAACACTGATGGAGACCTGACCGTCTGAAATTAGTGGATGGAGTGTGCACGGGTGTTTTTCTGAAGGGCTTCCCCTGCCTTGGGAATCCACTCCTATTCCATCGCCCCAGACCGGTCCTGGCTATAGTGTGTCCAGTGAAACCTCCTCTGCCCTTGCTCCAAGGATAGGTTCATGTTCGTGCCAAGCTGGACACTGACCTAGGAAAATGGAAGCTGAGAAGCCAGGCCACAATGCTGGGCTGGGATCTTTCTGTATTGGTTTGCAGATACCAAGTTCTTTTTTCTTCCTTCTGAGAGAAAAGACAAAAGACTTGGACTCATGGGTGTGCAAGTACAGCTTGGATTTTCTGAAATGTAATAGTGCATGCCCACAGAAACTGGAGATGTGGTTACTGAGGGCCCAGGATGGCTTGGGGACTAGGGAACTGACAGGCTCAGGGTGTAAGGTTTCTCTTTGTTGGGATGACAATATCCTAACATCAGCTGTGCAGATGCCTGCACATGAAGGGCACACTGAAGGGCATGTCCATCCTATTTCAATAAAACTATTGGAAATACGCAGAGATGACCTGTGTAGTCCAAGGTGGGTTTCCTAACAGTGTCCTCCCAGCTGTGTGCAGTGTCCCAGGACCTCTGTCCTCTCGCTTCCCTTTGTGCCCCATGAAGAACCCTCCTCCCAGGACCCGCACGGAACACATCAGGGTGTAGAGAGAGCCTTCGGAGCAGCCTTGAGAGCAGAAGGCCCCTCAGACACCCCAGGCCTTGCGTTCAGCCTCCAGCCAGCACTGTGCTGAAGCCACACCATACACCCTTCCCAGGGAGGTGGGCAGTTCTCACTGCTTACTGGAGTTATGAATGAGTTTGTCTAACATTTATACGGTTTTATATGTCTTCAACACTGTTGGCCTGAATAAGAAAATTACTGGCCAGACATGATGAGCCATACCTGTAATCCTGGGTACTAGGAAGCCTGAGGCAAGAGGGTGGCTGGGGTTCATGGCCAGCCTAGATACCATAGCCAAACTCCATCTCAAACATCATTAAAACCAAACAAGAGCCAATGTTTCTCCAAATATTAGTATTAATTTAGGAATAGCAGAATAAGGCGATGAGAACACACAGGTAAGGGCTGTAGAGATGGTGTGGCCATTAAAGACTAGGTTCACGGATGTGAAAGAATACACAGGTCATAGTAAATTATGCCCATATTAGGAAAGATTGAAACAAAGGGAGTTTTTTAAAGGACAAAAATAAGGAATATGGATCTGGCAGTTCAACAGTGATAAAGCCCTTGCCTATTATACTTGAGACTGGGGATTATGTTCCACAGTGACCAAAATAATAATAATAATAACAACAACAGATAAATTCAAACAAAGATGCACGACATCAGTTCCTTTGAAACAGTAACCTTGGCCACTGTGCCTAACAAGGAGAGGGGCTTCGTAATGAGGTGGGTGACACTGGCTAAACTGTTGTCCTTACAGAAGAACTTCTGTGTGGGGCTATGACGGCCACTGTGCAAGCTTAGGGTATGACAGTCCTTTCCCACAGCTACCATCAGTCATGCAGAAGAGTTCTCTTCCCATAAGCTTTTTTTTTTTTTTGATGAGGATGACACAAGAAGCCCCATTTTCACTCTGGCGACATTCACTTCGCTCACAGGACAAACATGAGCACGGCCAGTGGCGGGTCACACTTTAGTTATTTACTGGTTGTTGTGAGAAAATATCTGAGAAGAAGCAACTTACGGGAGGAAGAATTGGTTTAGGCTGTGCTTAGGGTAGGGTCCATCAGGGCAGGGCAGACATGCTGTCAGAAGCAGGTCCCTGGTCACATTGTGTCACAGTCAGGGAACAGAGAGAGAAGAGTGCGGCTGTCAGCTCCCTCTCTCCTTTCATTCAGCCGGGGGCTCTAGCACGTGGAATGGCCCCAACCAAACTCAGGGCGAGTCTTCCCACCTCAGTATTCACGTCTTCTGGAAACACTCTCACAGGCACACCCGGAGGCTTGTCGTCTCCCAGTGTTGAGACAAGCCGACAGCCAAGATGAACACCGCACTCGGGGATGCGCCGGGGGAGAGCCTTTTGGGTAACTGGAGTCTCTAGAGAGGCAGGCGCCAGGTTCTGGCCAGGTCGCTCCTCTTGCTGATGTACCCTCTTCGTCACCCAGGAGTCATGTGGCTGGAACTTCTCCTGGCTTCGGTGCTGGGCCTTGCCATCTACTGGTTTGTCTCCCGGGACAAGGAAGAAACCTTACCACTTGAAGATGGCTGGTGGGGCCCAGGGTCGAAGCCCTCAGGCAGAGAAGATGAGAGCATCCAGCCTTTCAAGGTGGAGACATCAGACGAGGAGATCAAGGTGAGACGCCCTTTCCCAGCCTGGGTAGAAACCAAAGGGGCAGACCGGCTGTGGGTTCCTTGAACCTGAACAGGAACATGGTTGAAGATGGAGCTTTGGAAATGGACTGTCTTGAGGTTTTATCTGTCCACTCTTCCCCCTGAGGGCAGGTGCATTTTGCTCCTAAAAGGTATTTCCTACTTACTAACCCCATCTCTCTAGCTACTTTTCCTCCTCCACACAAGGCCCAGAAGGGCTGCTGATGGAACCATTGTGTGCAGCAGAGACCAAAAAAAGCTTCTGTCCCCCTCCCCTCCTGCCCACTTGCGGCAGGTACAGAGTTTAAGGGAGAAAGTGAACAGACACCCAAGGCAGATGTGGAAGTCACAACTACAGAGGGATGTAGTGATCAGGAAATACAGTAGCTTGGAGACCACAGGGTCGGCCTTGGGCAGGCCCCCACTGTGTGGACCACTCCTGGGCCCATCATAGCCTTACACCAAGCCTGACCATTGTCACTTGCTGTTCCAGCCCTCAGAGGTGGGCCCTGAAGCTGAGAATGGTACAGCGGTGTGTTGTAGAATAGTATTGTAAGGTGTGTTACTTTCGTTTATGTTGCATTTGTTTAATTCTGTGAAGCTGTGTTACTGTACCTGTCTAAAACACCTGATGGTCTAATAAAGAACTGAACAGCCAATAGTAAGGCAGGAGAAAGGATAGGCGGGGCTGGCAGGCAGAGAGAGGATAAATAGAAGGAGAAATCTGGAAGAGAAAAAGATCAAGGAACAAGAGAGAAGGAGAAGAAGAACGTCAGGGGCCAGCCACCCAACTACATAGCCAGCCATGGAGTAAGAGTAAAAGTAAGGTTATAGGAGTAAGAAAAGGGAAAAACCCAGAGGCAAAAGGTAGATGGGATAATTTAAAGTTAAGAAAATCTGACAAGAAGCAAGTCAAGCTAAGGCCAGGTATTTGTAATTAAGAATAAGCCTCCGTGTGTGATTTATTTGGGAGCTGGATGGTGGGCCCCCCAAAAGAGCAAAAGCAACCAACAACTGCAGTGGGTTCCAGTCTAAGGGTCCTGGCCCTTCCACACAGAGTTGGAGTCAGAAAGGAAGGGCCAGTGGGTAGAGGGAAGAGAGAAGGAAGACTTCTGGAGGAGCCAGACTCAAGTAGGGTCACAGGGGGCAGACCTTCCACAGCCCATCCTTTCCTTCACCGTGTAGTCCTTAAGCAGCTACTGCGGCAGGTGCTTGCAGTGTATTTGGAGAACAGAGACCCTTTCCTCACACAGCTCAGCATTTAGCTTCCATCCATGAAAAGAGAGTACATCCAAAGATACAGTGACCCACACATCAGTACAGATTAACGTCATTGAGCACTAGCAAAAGGTCACAAAAGTTCCCAGGAGGAAGGAATTGAGACCAGAAACTGGACTGAAGTCAAGAGCAAGTGGCTGAGGTTCCTGTGTGGGACATGCTGGGCCCTTGCTGCTGAGGGTGGAAGCTGAGCTCTGAGGATCATCCTGAATTGAGTCAAGACTTGGAAGGAGTCTAAGGTTTCCAAACCTGTTTCGGGGAGGCCAAGGGACATGAAAACCTCTGGGAATAATGACACCTGAGCCACTCCATGAGGCAACAGGCACGTCCCTCAGCTGGAATGTTGAATTTTAACTGGATCCACTCTATTTGGACCCTGTGTCCTGGGCAGTCCTTTTTATCTGAGTTAGGATCATTTGTTGCTGTACAGTAAGGGCTGGCACACCACGGCCCAAGGCCAAGTGTAGCCTACCACTTGTATTTTAACTGCCCAGTGAGTAAACTTTTGCATCTGTAAAGGGGTATGGAAAAAAAGAAAAGAAAAAATAATAATTGAAGTCATGCAATGATTGTGTGGATTTGAGTTTTAGTCCTGTGTGTAAGTTTAACTGGAGCATAGCTTCACTGCTCATGTAGGGGTCATGTGTGGCCACAGCCTCACTGTTTATGCAGGGGTCATGTGTGGCCACAGCCTCACTGTTCATGTGGGGATCATGTGTGGCCACAGCCTCACTGTTCATGTGGGGATCATGTGTGGCCACAGCCTCACTGTTCATGTGGGAATCATGTGTGGCCACAGCCTCACTGTTCATGCAGAGGTCATGTGTGGCCACAGCCTCACTGTTCATGTAGGGGTCATGTGTGGCCACAGCCTCACTGTTCATGCAGAGGTCTTCTGTGATAGCTCCTCCACTTCAGGAAATGAGTAGAGAGCTTGCATCTTGCCTGAAAACTTGCTATGTGACTCTTTACAAAGCTTTCCAATTCCAAACCTGTAGCTGGCTTGGAGAATTCAGAGTATTGTTCACACACCTGAGAAATGAAAAGATGGCTGAGATGGAGCTAAAAGGGAGAACCCACCATGTGTGGCTTGTGCAAAGCCTTCCGTCCTCTCCCTGAACCTCCCATTCCACCAAAACAAAGAGATGAAAGGGAATCTGAAGTCCACAGGGAAGAACCTGTCAGCCTCTTAGGGACCCAGTGACGCACATGGACCCTGTGTGGCCCCTCCATGGTGCCCATCTATGGCTGCAGGGTTCACGCTGAGTTGTGGACACAAGCTCTCCCCTGCCTCTGCCCACCCAGCCTGGCTTCCTCCCTGCAGGACTTACACCAGAGGATTGACAGGTTCCGGGCAACCCCGCCTTTGGAGGGCAGCCGCTTCCACTACGGTTTCAACTCCAGCTACCTGAAGAAAGTGGTCTCCTTCTGGAGAAATGAGTTTGACTGGAGGAAGCAGGTGGAGATCCTCAACCAGTACCCCCACTTCAAGACTAAGATTGAAGGTGAGTTTCCAGAACACCAGCCTGGGTGAGTCACGGGAGCAGCCTTCCTGCATGAGATGAGTGGCCCCAAGTCAATCATGCGGTAGCACCCCGGATCCAGTGGAAGGTCAAGGAGATGTTGTGGTTCACCATCTTGCCAGGATGTACAAATAATGCCAAGAGTCAACAAACCATCAGTGTGTACAACCAGACATGAGGGCAGAATATTGATTTTGCAACCAGAGACCTGCAAAGTCCAGTTAGCAATATAGAGGTCCTTGAGCAGTGTCTATAAGCCTGGGGTCTGAGCATGGCCTGAATCTAATCAGCTCCTGCTGGAGTTTTGGGCGAGGCAATTTTATAGGGTGCTCAGTGGTCAATCCTATGATAAACTATCCTGTTCAACTATAGCCCTCAACCTCATGACCAAGTCCTCCCACACACTGTCACTCAGACTAGCCATGAAGACACAAAGTTAACTCTATTTCCAGGAAGGGTGACCCCAGGATCATTTTGTCTGAATTAATAGATCCTTAATAGAAAACAAAATTTTGACAACACTTGATTAAGCAGTGAATCTTTAGTAAAACTAAACCATGCTGTTAACTTTTTAACCCATTTATTTTTATTGTGGTAAAATGCATGTAACATAACATTCTCTGGTCTTTGCGATCTTTAAGTACACAGTTCAGTGGCTCAGTGGCAAGAAGTGTGTTGTTCCATGGTATGAAGATGATTCATTGTTAGGCAGAATGTTTCCAGAAGTTTTCCACCATCCCGCACTGAAACTCTGCCCCGTCACACCCGAGCCCACACTTCTCGCCCTACCACAGCCCTCAGCAGCCCACCTTCCTATCTCTGTGAATTCGTGTACTCTAGATTACTCACATGATCGATTCATGCAAGTGGTTTTTCCCACTGGTGCCTGGCTTCTTATTCTGTCTTCATCTCCTGTGCAGCTGTCAGAATTTTGTTGTTGCTGTGGGACCCGTGACACAAGATGCTAGCTGGGAACTCTACTGTTCTTCCCTCTACCCCGCCCTCTTCTTACCTTTCAAGGCTACAAATTCCATAGTGTGAATGAGACATTTTCTTTATCCACTCATGCACCCAAAGACACCTTTGCTGTTGTGAATAACACCGAACACAGGTGTACACTCACCCCTGAAGACCCTGCTTACGGCCAGGCCAGGCACAATGCTGCATGTCCGTAATCCCAGCGCTTTAGAGGTGGGGACAGGAGGATCAAGGGTTCAAAGTCAAAGTAGGCTATCTACATAAGACCCTGTTTCAAAACACAAGACAAAGCAAAGAGACTCTTCAACTATTTGTGCTGCCATCCAGAAATGGCAATGCTGAATCAGAGAGAAACTCTATACTCAATTTTTTGAGAAACCGCCATGGTGTTTCCATCAGCAACAGAAACATTTTACGTTCCCGCCAGAGTGCACAGGTGTTCCAAATTCTCCACATCCTCCCTCAAGGCTTGTTAATTCCTGGGATTTGTGACAGTCGCCTTGCTAAAGGGTATGGATTGATATCTTCAGTGTGTGTGTGTGTGTGTGTGTGTGTGTGTGTGTGTGTGTGTGTGTTGTAATTTTGTTTCTGGTGATACAGACATGTTATTCACCATGATTAATGGTATCAAGCATCTTTTCATTGCTTAATAGTCATTTTTAGATCTTTGAAGAAATGTGTGTTCAAATCCTTTGCCCATTGTTTTAGGGTGCTGTTTCACTGTATGGTCCAGACTGGTCTGAATTTGGGAGTATAAATGATTCTCCTGCCTCAGCCTCCCAAACAGCTGGGGCTGTAGGTGGAGTTTGGAGTTACTGTGTGATCAAGTTTCACTCTTCATGAGTGCTGCTATGCTGTTCTCTGGATGCTGGCATCTCCTGCCGTGACTTTATCAAGAGCATCCAAGGCACTTTACCAAAGACCCTCTGTTCAGACTGGTGTACCAGTCCCCACAGGTTGTCATTTAAAGTCAAATGATGCCACTTCTTGGGCTCAGACATGGATCTCTCTGCTGTCTCAACTTTTCTGTGTCCATGCAGCAGATATGAATGAACAATGTCCTTCTCCAGCCCAGGCACTGTGCTTGGGTGGGATGGACAGTTAGAAAGGACAAGGTTCCAGTCTTCCTGCCTCACAGTTTGTGGTTAGGGATAGAAAGAAGGAGGTTCCTCCAATTGTGAGGAAGGGCTTCTTGGAAGAAGGATCCTCTACACCAAGATAAATAGGAGCTAGCCAAGTGTGAGGGACAGGTGGGCCAAGGATGAAGAATAAGACAGAGTCCAGGGGCAGGAGGTGCCAAGGGCTGTTTTCTTTCTGGGTGACAAACCCCAGCGACCTCTGGATGCCCCAGTCACTGTTACAACACAAAGCTCCCTCCGTGTACAAGTGCTCCAAGATGCCGGCGGTGGCGCACGCCTTTAATCCCAGCACTCGGGAGGCAGAGCCAGGCGGATCTCTGTGAGTTCGAGGCCAGCTTGGTCTACAGAGCGAGATCTAGGACAGACACCAAAACTGCACAGAGAAACCCTGTCTCGGAAAAAAAAAAAAAGTGCTCCAAGAAGGCAGTTCCAGCCTGGAGTTCACCTCTGAGTAGTTCTGTGCGCTTTTCCCAGGCCTGTCTCTGTCTCTGGCAGGATGGGTTCTGTCTCTTGAACTCAGAATCATGGTTCTCTGTCCTGCCCTACGGGGCCATGTACCAGCTTCAGCCCTCATACCCAGCAAGTCTTCCCTTCCACTCCTTTCCTGGGCCCCACAGTCTGGGGTGGCTCACCCTGTCCCCTGCCATCCCCCTGCCTTGTGCTATGCTATGTGGGACCCTCTGTGTCCCCAGTGTCTGCGCTTCAGCCTCAGACACCTTCCCCAGTGGTGTGTCCAGGTCCTCGCTATCCTGTGGAGCTCCCTGTCCTACCAAATTTCTGCTTGCTCTAACGAGCCACCAGACCCACCTCTGCCCCTGGCCTCCTGATAGGATGGCCATGGCCACTCCAAAGAGTCTGAGGGCTTCAGAGGCTGATGGCTAAGTTCACTCGACCGTCCAGGGAGGAGACAGTTGCCCCTGAGGCTGGCAGGTGGTGGTGCAAGCCCAGACAGGTGCCCAGACTCCTCATCTGACTTCTACCCTTCAACCCCTCTCCCCCGGCACTGTCCAGGGAACTTAGGCTCTCTGCCAGTGGCAACCCCAACCTCATGACTCTCCCGCTTCTCTCCAGACCCAGTATTGCCTTCCTGTACTCACTATGGATTTGTGGACTGTTGTCCCACAGGAGACCCAACCAAAGCCTTTCCTTCCATAAAGGAAATGGACCCATGAGGTCACCTCGGCACTACAGGATTTTAACAGTGTCCTCGGCCTGGAATGTGGCCCAGTCAGGTAGTATGTGCAAGACACTGGGCTCTGTATCTAATACTAATAAGAATTAATAATGATGATAATAACTTTAAATTTTTATAATACAGCTGTTACAAGGAAACCAGATAAAGGCGAGGATTCCTGTCAGTGTGTTCCCATCCCAGATCCAAATTCTTGCTGTCCTTATATGAGGGAGAGCCCTGTGGGCGTGTATTTCTTTTTTCTAATTTTAAAATCAGATGATGTGAATCAAAAATAGCCTCATACCATGCAGTTTAGTCCAAAAATCATAAAAATACCCACTAAAATAAACTTGAAGATGGCAGTAAGTTGAGCAGCAGAGAAGGACCCTGGGAGATACTGCTAAGTGGGAAAAACAAGGTTCCCAAATAGAACAGGCACAGCTGTTTAGTGTTGTTAAAAGGAAGACATGTTCTAGAAGCGTTTCTTGAAAATGTGGACTACACTAAAGGAAGTCTGAGAACACAACTCAGGCCCTGGGAAGGATCCTGAGAAGGAGGTCAGATTAAAGCCGAGAAGCCCTGGATGGCACAGCACCGGATGTACGTGCCAACGTCATACAGCTTTCAGAGTGAGAAAACGAAGCGGTGTGGTCATCTATTATCCTAGCACTTGGAAGGCAGAGGCAGGGGGATGGAAAATTGAGGGTCAACCTGGGACAGTGATAAGGAAAAAATTCTGCAGTGTGACACCATGGACAATACTTAAGGATTTTTTGTTTGTTTGTTTTTTTGTTTTGTTTTGTTTTTCCGAGACAGGGTTTCTCTGTGTAGCTTTGCGCCTTTCCTGGATCTCGTTCAGTAGACCAGGCTGACCTCGAACTCACAGAGATCTGCCTGGCTCTGCCTCCTGAGTGCTGGGATTAAAGGCGTGCGCCACCGCTGCCCAGCAAGGATATTTTTTATATTGTCCTGAGTGACAGGTGTCAGTCACAAAGGGGCAGATTCTTGAGGATTCCACCTATGTGAGGTATCTGAAACAGAAATGGACAGAAACAGACAAACTGGACTGGAGAGATGCTTAAACTGTGTAGGATGTTGTGGTAATGGCAGATGTGTAAGTTCTAGGGACTGCTCTGCTTTTTCTCGCCATAGTGACCAGTGCTGACAGCGAGGGGTGTGGCTCAATGGTGGGCCATTTGCCTAGAACATGCAGGGCCTGGGACAAAGTCCCAGCACTACAGAGTGAATGGATGAAATTTCTAATGAATAATTTTGAGGACTTAAAAGGTTTTGTGTTGGGTCTGGAGAGACAGGCTCAGCAGTTAAGAGCACTTCTTGTTCTTGTAGGGACCCAGGGTTCCCTGCACCCACATGATGGCTCACTGCAAATGGAGTTTTCCAATCACATCAGCCACTTCCAAATTACCACACAGAAGCTGAATATGAATTATAAATGATCGGCCAATAACTCAGGCTTGTTGCTAACTAGCTCTTACAACTTAAATTAACTCATTTCTATTAATCTATATATTGCCACGTGGCTCATGGCTTTACCTGTCCTCTAGCATGTCTTGCTTCCTTGGTGGCTGGCTGGCATCTCTCCTGACTCTGCCCTCCTTCTTCCCATCATTCTCAGTTTGGCTTTCCTGCCAAACTTTCCTAATTTGCTTTCCTAATTTCCTGCCCAGCTACCAGCTTGTCAGATTTTTATTAACCAATGAGAGTAATACATATTCACACTGTAGAAAAGGATTGTTCCACAACAGCTCACAGCCATCTGTAATCCCAGTTCCAGGAGATCAAGTCCCCTCTTTTGACCTTTGCAAGCACCAGGCATTTATGTGGTATACAGATATGCATTCAATCAAAACACTCATAAGCATACAATAAAATAATCTAAAACAAGTTTGGTTTTATAATTGGAAAATGATAAGAAATGCTTCAGCCAATACATACATCAAAAGAACAAAATTAAAGTACTCAGTTATATCACAGCACTTATTCTCTCTCGGGAATGGAACACAGGGAAACGAGATTCCCCAGGACCTCAGCCTCCACTACAGCAGGACCCTCCTCCCCTCACCCTGATTGTGCTCTGTCCCCAGGACTGGACATCCACTTCATCCATGTGAAGCCTCCCCAGCTGCCCTCAGGCCATACCCCAAAGCCCTTGCTGATGGTACATGGCTGGCCCGGCTCCTTCTATGAGTTTTACAAGATCATCCCGCTGCTGACTGACCCCAAGACCCATGGCCTGAGTGACGAGCACGTGTTTGAAGTCATCTGTCCCTCCATTCCTGGCTATGGCTTCTCAGAGGCATCCAGCAAGAAAGGTACAGGGTGCCGGAGGGTGGCACATCCCAGACTGTGCTCTGTTCTCACCAGCACCTGCTGTGGCAGCACCACCCTGAGCCCTGTGCCACTGTGTGGCTCACAAACCTTTCGGTGGCTGCAGTGCCCCAAGGGTGGCAGGACCAGGCACACTGCCCTGTGGTCTGGGTCGTCCTCAGGGCACCAAGGCTCCTTCCTTCCGGGCTCCTGTGAGCTACTTTCTCCTCAGCCGGAGACAGAAAGGTCCGGGGAATTTCACAGGCACCTGAGCACTACCCATGTCTCCCCTGGGGAAGGCTCATCGTCCTGGTTGTTGTCCTGTGCTGTTTGAGCTCACAGTGAAGCTCCCTCTGGAAGCAGAGATGTCGACACCCCCATCCTGGAAGCAGAGATGTCAACACCCCCATCCTGACGCCCTAGTTCAGACTCAAGTGTGTTTATCTCAGTGTCCTTCAGGACGCTCAGTCCTGGGTCAGGCTGGCCCCTGCCTCTGCAACGGGAAGAGGGAAACATAGCAAGCAGCTAAGAATATTAAAAACATTGCGTCCTTGAGGACAGCGAGAAGGCAGTTATTTCCAACAGGCACGGCGATGCTTATTCCACGGCATAAAAAAGCCTGCAGTGGGAAGCTCGTCCATGGAGAGAAAGCTCTCCACTGGGAATTCTAGTTGACTGCCTCAATTTCCCTCTTTGATTTCTGCAGGATGTTTGGAAGGTCCCTTTAATGCTTGCTTTCTCAGGCAAGTGCCTTCTGTCATCTCTCCAGCCTGTTGTAAACTTCTGATTTGATGATGTTTTGCTATTTTATCTGCTGCTACTGTTGCTGCTGCACCTAAACTCCTTCCTTCAAAGCCCAAAGTACAGCCACCGCAGACCATTCTCCGGACTGTACAGAACACCCTGTCTGTCCCCTTCACACTCAGGCTTCAATTCGGTGGCCACTGCCAGGATCTTCTACAAGCTGATGTCGCGGCTGGGCTTCCAGAAATTCTACATTCAAGGCGGGGACTGGGGGTCCCTCATCTGCACCAACATGGCCCAGATGGTTCCCAAGTGAGTCGGTGAAGTCATACAGGCATGGCACAGCCTCACCGGTATCTGTGTGTGTACAGCATCTACACAGGACACAGGGCTGTTCACACCAGGCCCTCTTCAGCAATGTCCAAGACATTGGAACTCCCCTTAGCCAGGCCCCCACAGCCCAGATCCGTGTGGGCCTGGAGCAGAGGAAACAGATCTTCCCTCATTAGATGGGAGAGGGTGTGTTGACCCCATCCTCTCCTTGGGGTACCTGGGGCAGCTGTCTGAAGCAGAGGATGAGGTCTGTATTAGACCATGTGGGACAAGATCTACAACAGCCCTGACCAGAATACTCTAGCAAAATTTCCTCCTCCCCAACTACTCACCTCCAACTCAGTGGATACCCCCAAGGGACAGGTACCAAAGGAGGCTGTCTCTCCAGGCCTGTCCCTTCCTCCCCCATCTCCTCTCACACCTGTCCTTCACAGCAGCCAGACTTACCTGTGCCCATTCCTCTGCCCACAGCCACGTGAAAGGCCTGCACTTGAACATGGCTTTCATCTCAAGAAGTATCTACACCCTGACCCCTCTGCTGGGCCGGAGCTTCGGGAGATTTCTTGGCTACACTGAGAGGGATATCGAGTTGTTGTACCCCTTCAAGGAGAAGGTTTTCTACAGCATCGTGAGGGAGAGTGGCTACCTACACATCCAGGCCACCAAGCCAGACACCGTGGGTAAGTATACCAGGGCAGGGGGACAGAGGGAATCCCACTGCCCCTGAGAGCACAGCTCACAGGACTCTGTTTTCCTTGCTGAGAACTGAACCCAGGGCATCCCACATGCTAGATAAGGGATCTGCCACTCAGCACAGGTATAATCCCGTATATGAGAGGCAGAGGCTAGGAGAACCCCACAAGTTTCAGGCCAGCCTAGTCTGCACAGTGAGTTCCAAGCCATCCTGGGCTGCATAGCAAGACTCTTGTCTCAAAAAAAGAAAAAGGAGAAGAGGAGGAGAAGGAGGAAAGAAAAAAAAAGGAAACTAAAACTTTTAATTCATAAGGAAATCGATAAGATGATCCAACAAACCATAGTTTGTTCAAAGGTATTTAGAATACAGATTTGTTTTCTAATGGATACAGAACTCATTAACATCTACAAGTAGCCAGGCCTGGTGACGCATGCAGGCCTATAATCCCAGCCGCTCTGGAGGCTGCAGCTAGACAATCCAAAAAGTCCAGGCCTGCCTGGGTGGTTTACC
>CABHPP010136620.1:16463-30319 GCA_902168425.1 Peromyscus attwateri | reverse complement strand
GCAGCTAGACAATCCAAAAAGTCCAGGCCTGCCTGGGTGGTTTACCCGATCTCAGAGTAAACATAGTAACCATGTGGGGGAGGCAGCTCAGTGGGAGAGTATTTGCCTTGAAACTGTTAAGTCCCTGGGTCCAATCCCCCAGTATAAAAGAAAAATTATCACTGGAAAAAAATGTCTTTCTTCTTGACAGACCAGAATCACTTGTGTTTTCCTGGTTTTCTATCGTTTACAGAGCTGTAAAGTAGATAAAAGACAAGGGAACTTGGGACCCCCTGAAACAGTGGTTCTCAACCCTCCCAATGCTGTGACCCCTCATGTTGTGGTGACCTCCAACCATGAAAGTATTTTTGTTGCTACTTCCTAACTGTAATTTTGCTACTGTTATGAATCGTGATGTAAATATCTGCTGTGCAGGATATCTGACCTATGACCCCTATGAAAGAGTTGCTCAACCCCCCAGAGGGTCACATTCCACAGGTTGAGAAGCACTGCCTTAGCTGATCCCGGGGCTGTCAGGTGTCCTCTGAATGTCCCCCAAGTCCACTCAGAGGACCCCTGGGAGTCATTTTGCTCATCTCAGAGCCTCCCACAGTTCCCATGACATCCCGTACCCACACCAAGGACAGCGCCTAACCATAATAGCACTTTATATAAAGTCAGGCTTCCTTCCAAATGGTGAAGCAGATGTTCATCGTTTGACCAGAAATGCAAAAAAATGCAAAAAACAAACAAACAAACAAACAAAGCAGAGAAGTCAGTCTCCAGCTCTCGTGCCTTCCAGCAGTACTCTCCAGAAGAGCTCGCCAACGTTGTCCCTTATGCATGTTGTAAATGCAGATCCCCGTGTGTCCAGACACAGGTGACTGGCCTCTTTCAGGACCTGAACGGGTCCCCTCCCCCTCCTCTAAGTGTCCTAGGTGCTGTCGCCTGTACTCACCCTTCTGGTGACTGGACCACACAGCATGGACTCTGCATTCTTGCTCCTTTTCTCAACATGACTTTTGTGAGGCTTTATACGGTTATCCAGCTGTGGTATTTAATGCTGCGATGCATGTGTTCTAGGATGTTATCCCAGCTGTGGTATTTAATGCTGCGATGCATGTGCTCTAGGATGTTATCCCAGCTGTGGTATTTAATGCTGCGATGCATGTGCTCTAGGATGTTATCCCAGCTGTGGTATTTAATGCTGCGATGCACGTGTTCTAGGTTGTTATCCCAGTCATGATATTTAATGCTAGGCATGGCACCTGGAGCCTCATGGGTGCTAAGCACGTGCTGCTCCGCTGATCTCCCCTGTCCCCTGCTGTTTCAATGGCTGGGATAGTATTTTAGCTCATGGGTACATCAATATTTATTTGTAACCAACTGTCCTCTTTTTGACCAAGATACAGCCCACATAGTCTGTGAATCCCACGAGATGATGGGAATATTGACCTCTACTTGCTCTATGGGACTGCTCAGGCCAGGACTGCAGAAGTGGGGTGCGTGGCTGGGCCCGCTGCTGCTCTGTGGCACCCACACACTCCGTCCTAGAGTCATACTCTCTGGGGCCAGGCTTCAATGCCTCCCTTGCTTCTTCCCATCCAGGCTGTGCTCTGAATGACTCGCCTGTGGGCCTGGCTGCCTACATCTTAGAAAAGTTCTCCACCTGGACCAAGTCAGAATACCGTGAACTGGAGGATGGAGGCCTGGAGAGGTGAGGCCCCACCACCCTGCTGTCAGACCAGATCCCCAGGCTCTCTGCCACTCTCAGCCTGCCGTTCCCTCTGTCTCCAAGCATTCCATGGGGAAAGCTAGCAAGCTTCTTTAGTCCTTGACTTGCTACACCTCCTACCCCATGGCCAATGGAGTCCTGTATAGGGGAGGGGGAGGTAGAGGCAAGAAAGGTCCAGTGACTTGTTCAGCCTCCCAGTTGGTGGTGAGACAAAATATGTGTGCCAGGAAGTCCCCAAAGTAGCCAACACCCTTTTAGCTGAACCCTCTCTCTTGGGACCCATATAGCCTGTGAGCTCTATGAAACACCAATGGGAAGGGGCAGGGTTATGAGAGTGCACTCGTGTGTGCCTCTGACACACCACTGTGTCAGAGGAGCTTAGCATTGATGCCGAGCTCATTTGTGGCATGGTCACATTCAGGCGCAGACTGTGAGACACCCAAGTGAGGGTGTCCATTCAGAGCCTGGATCCACAGAGGTGGAGCTTGGGTAAAATATCCTAAGGAAGAAACAGTCCCTTGTGATGTGGTTAGAGATCACAGAAAATGTGGGTGGCCGCATCTAGGGATGCTGGGAAGTCTTGTTGACTACAGAGGAGGGAAAGGAAGGACAGAGGGATGGGACAGACAGACTAAAAGGACAGAGTCAGATAAGAGCCTCACTCCTACAGACCTGAGCAATAAGAGCAGTTTCAGGAAGCAGGACTGAGAAAGGATGGAGTTGAGGGTAGAGCAGAGAGGAGATGGAGATATGGGAAGGGCAGCTGGGAGAAGGACCTAGGGGCAACGTGAGACCAGATAGTGTGGCTAGCCCAGGAGGAGGAAGAAGCCAGCGTGGCCAAGGAGGCCGATGGGTGATTCAGGGACCAACACTGGCAGATCACAACTCTAGGGCAGAAAAACCTGGAAACGCCAGGCCCAGACTCGTCTGCCAGACTAAGACATTCTCAAAAAGGGCAACCAGTGAGGTGGGACTGTGATAGACTTGTGACCCATCGGGGCACGTCCAAGGGCCTTTGGAGGAGTCCGCAACTGGGATGGAGTGGGGTCGGTCAGCAGGGTTCGGAGGCCACTTGGAGCTATAGCAAGTCACAGTTAAGACTCCTAAGAGCACAGGGCTGAATCTCTGAGGTCAGCAAGTGTCACAGAAGGGATGGCAGCATTCTGCAGTGGAGGGTCAAAACAGAGGCCCTTCTACAAGACAGACAGCTACCAGGGGTCGCTGGAACTGTGGAAGGTCACACCCTTGAGTGGCAACTCTAACTCATCAACCCCTCCCTGGGCTCCCAGCATATGAGAGCTAGACCTTACCTGATATTCTCAGCCTGAAGGGGCAGCCCTTTGTTCCTGACAGCCATGGCTTTCACTGAGCCTGGACATCCTGTGCTCTTTCCCAGGAAGTTCTCCCTGGAAGATCTGCTGACCAACATCATGATCTACTGGACAACAGGAACCATTGTCTCCTCCCAGCGCTTCTACAAGGAGAACTTGGGCCAGGGTTTCAATGTCCATAGGCATGAGGGGTAAGCCAGGCTGAGCAGGGAGAGGGGCCTCTGGGGCTGGGGCTCGAGCTGGGAACCACTTGGCCTTTAATCCAAAGAAGGTGTGATGGCAAGTTAAGAAAGACATCAAATGTTCTCGGGATCCTGGTCTGCTGGGACAGAGGCACTGGGATCTGCAAGGTCCAGATGGAGACCCTCAGGTGACATCAAGACTAGCAAAGTGGGCATTTAGAGGCTCACATGACCTGTCACATGGTCCTCTCAGGCAGAGAGGGTCCTTAGTGAGTGAAAAGTAGGGACTATAATGGAAGGGTAGTGCAACCCCTTGTCTCTAGGGCTCCATATGACCTCGCTGAGTCCTCCCCAGGCCATAGCAGTCTCCTCTGGACACAGAAGAACACAGCGCCTCAGCCTCATCCTCCCCCCTCCTCTTCCTCACAGGATGAAGGTCTTCGTGCCCACCGGCTATTCCGCCTTCCCTTCCGAACTGGTGCACGCTCCAGAAAAGTGGGTGAAGGTCAAGTACCCCAAGCTCATCTCCTATTCCTACATGGAGCGTGGGGGCCACTTTGCTGCCTTTGAAGAGCCCAAGCTTCTGGCCCAGGACATCCGCAAGTTCGTGTCCCTGGTTGAGCTGCAGTAATGGCCCTAGATACCAACCACGGCTTTAGCTGCAGCCCTGGTTCCTCCCAAGTCACACAGAGGGGAGATGACCCTTTCTAAAGAATAAGTTTGTTTTTTGTCCCCTGACCACACTGGCGGCCCTGACTTAACCCTCACAGAGTCACCTCTCCCCACCCCCATGTGGATCACCCCACTACACACCTGTGTTAAGCTACATTGCTTTGATGATAAATGGTTTTATTTCTAAGAGTGTCTGGACCAAGTGCCATGTAGTTCTTAGACACCCACATGGGGCTTCCCTTCCAAAAGAGAGTTGCCAGGTGCCCCCGCCCCCATCATGGAGGGTCCTGCTGGGCCCTCTGAACCTGGCCCTGCTGACTAGGGCAGAGAGGCAGTTAGATGCCACCAGGGGTCAAGGGTGTGCTGCATTAGGCAGACTCCAGGAGACTGTTACCTCTCCACTTGAGCCACTCACAGTACACAGGCCACTGGGAACAGAAGTTGTGTGGCTGGCCGTTGTCTGTGAGAAGATCTGAGTATTCCAGGCTCAGGCAGGCCTCCAGATGAGACCAGAGAGGTCTGCAAAGCTGTGTTGGTCCCATGGTCCTCTGGCTGAGGTACAGGGAAGGCTCACCCATGCTTGGATCTGTGCCGCCAGAGCAGGACCTCCTTCTCTACCCTGAAGGATCTCCCCATCATGGTCCTGTACCTCAGGCATTCCCCAGAGGACAGCAGGGAGGATGCTCTTTGCCAAAAGCAGCTGCCCAGCTCCAAGCCCCAACTGGGGAAACACAAGGGGCTGCCTGACCTTCTGCGGGTTGCAGCTTCAGACTGAGGACACCCCAACACTCAACCTGGGCACCCCACTCTCCAACTCCCATGCTGTCTTCATATCCTCCCGTGAGCCCCATGGCACTACCTCTCCCACCTTAGAAGGAACAGACACTGAGATGGGGTCTCAGCAGCTGGGCCCGGAGGGAACTTTATTCATAGCCCTCATTCTCTGTGCTTTTCTCTGTGATGACCCGGAACCTCTGTCCTGATCCAGCCTGAGTCCCAGGTAACGTGACACAGAAACTCAGAACAGCTGTAGAGGTCGGTGGGTGGGGTACAACCGCTAGGAGGCTGCTACAATCAGCAACAGCAGGAGCCTTCCCTGTCCCCCCCATACCTCCCCTCTGGGAGTCCCTAAGTGGGGCTACAATGAGACTCTGGAACCCATCTGGAGTCCATATCAGGTCTGACTGCTGCAGGATAGCAAGAGAGATGTTTCCCCACTCCTCAGAGGACACACACCTTCCTGGTACTGTATTCTGGGAGATTCCCCCCTTTCTTTGGGAAGCCAGGCTGTCTGTAGAGATGGGTGTGTGTCAGCAACTCCTCCTCCCCACACAGGCTGGGACCAAGGGACCTCCAGCACCCACCTGGACTATTCTCTTGCTGTTGGCAGAGCCTCAGGTGCCCTTGAGTGATGACGGTCCCTGGGGACCTTCTCATGAGGGACTTGTCCAAGGACAGACTACTCTAAGAAGAGTCCCTGACCTCAAGGAGTTATCCACTGCAAAGTCCAGGGCTGCTTTCCTGTCCTCAACTATGAGGGCAGCAGCCATCACTGCTCTGCTGTCTGGGGCTCTGAGCCTCAGCCTCTCGCTGAGGCAACATCTGGAGGCTAGAAGAGAGGAGACCCAGGAAGGAAAGGGGTCCTGGCATCTTATCCCTTTGGAGCAGATGCCTCATGCGGTTGCTGAGTTCAGAGGCATGTGTGTTTGCCGCCCCCTTGTGGCGGTCAGAGGACCTCACCCATCCACAGAGCCTCCTGTTTTGGCTGCACTGAAAACCCAATTCTCCAGGCAGTGGGTCTGAGAGAGGGTAAGCCAGGAGGGCAGTACGGCCCAGGGGGTGGGCATCCACCCCACAAGGCTTCCCCTTTATCTACAGGGGAGGCCTCCCAAGATTCCCAACAGTTACGTGAAACTTCGTGAAGCCGTAAATCCACCACTTACTGCACACTGTGGCTGGAGCTGTCGTGGTGTATGGTGCCACAGTGACTATGAGCCACGGTGACCATGACAGAAATTTCTTCTTCCTTCTTCATAAGTTAGTGGGTCAAAGATTTGGTCCTCAAGAGTCTCAGCATTTGATGTCTTTTTCTTTACTCATATGTCAAGAACATTCACATTTCACTTGAGGGAATTGCTTCAAAGTCCCTCTTTGGCATTCCGAATGCCACACACTTCCCCTTGCCCACGGAGCATCGTTAAGTGAAATAATGGCACCTGGCCCCAAGCACTGACCACTGATCTGGTTAACCCTTACCGAGACCGGTGAGTAAGGGGCAAGAAGCTAACATGGTGTGGATGCATGGGGACACAAGCCACAGGGGACAGACTGAGAATGATGTGTGAGTGCACTGCGCTTAAAAGTTTATTTCTAGGGGCTGGAGAGATGGCTCAGAGGTTAAGAGTACTGACTGATCTTCCAGAGGTCCTGAGTTCAATTCCCAGCAACCACATGGTGGCTCACAACCATCTGTAATGAGATCTGGTGCCCTCTTCTGGCCTGCAGGCATATATGCAGGCAGAACACTGTAATTAATAAATAATAAATAAAATCTTTTAAAAAAGTTTATTTCAAAAAAAAAGGAGATAAAATTTTGAAAGAAGATCAATCTATCAATCTATACCTATTTCTAGAATACATGATCCTATCTTTAAAAGACCCTAAAGGGAGCTGGAGAGAAGGCTCAGCGGTTAAGAGCACTGGCTGCTTTTTGAGAGGACCTGGGTTCTATTCCCAACACCCACATGGGGACTCACAACCATCTGTAACTCTAGTTCCTGGGGATCTGATGCCCTCTTCTGGCACACATGTGGTACTCAGACATACATGTGAGCAAAACTCTTATACAAAAAGAAAATTAAAGATGCTACCAAACACTCTTAGCTGATAAACACTCTCAGCAAAGAACAGGATACAAAAAGCATCATGTAAAGCTTTTCTATGTGCCAGTAACAAACTTGTTGAGAAAGAAATCAGACTCCACTCACAATAACTTTTAAAAGTAAAATACCAGGGCTGGAGAGATGGCTCAGCAGCTAAGAGCACTGGCTGCTCTTCCAGAGGTTCAAATTCCCAACATCCACATGGCGACTCAGCCATCTGTAACTCCAGTTCCAGGAGATCCAGTGCCCTGTTCTGGCCTCTGCGGGCACCAGACATGCATGCTGTGCACAGACATACATGCAGGCAAAACACCATCTACATAAAAGAATAACATTTTAAAGTTAATAAAAAAACAAGACAGGACTAAAGGTAGCAAAGGAGGTGAAAGACCTCTACAATAGAAACTTTAAGACATGTAACGAAGAAATAGAAGATACTAGAAAATAGAAAGGTCTCCACTGCTCATGAATAGGTGGAGGTAATACTGTGAAAATGCCCATATTACTGAAAGTGATCTATAGATTGAACTCAGTACCCATCAAAATTCCAACAATACATTTCAGGAATCATAAAAAAAAATCACTTCAAAAAAATCATAAAATTTATATGGAAACACAAAGAGCCCCAAATAGCCAAAGCAGTCCCCAGCAGAAAAAGCAGTGCTGGAAATACCACAGTACCTGGTCTCAACTGATGTTAAAGAGCTGTAGTGACAAAAAACATCATGATGAAACACAAGCATAGACATGCAGACCGGTGGACTGCCATGGAAGAGCCAGACATGACATCATGATGAAACACAAGTGTAGACATACAGACCGGTGGACTGCCGTGGAGGACCCAGACATGACATCATGATGAAACACAAGTGTAGACATACAGACCGGTGGACTACCATAGAGGACCCAGACATAGACCTATGCAGTGACCGCACCTGAAGTTTCACCCTGGTGTCAAAAACACCTTGACAGAAAGCCTCAGCAAACGGAGATGAGAGAACTGGATATTCAAGTGCAGAAGAAAACTAGACCACATCGCTCACCCTGTGCAAAACTCCATTCAAAGTGCATCAAAGACCTTCATGTAAGACCTGAGTCTCTGACTGGGCGGTGGTGGTACACAGTTTTGATCCCAGCACTCCAGAGGCAGAGCCAGATGGATCTCTGTAGCAGGAATCTTAAAAAGTTCTTATTATTAAAATCAAATCTGAGGCCAGTTATTGGGGTGAATGCTGGAAGGTCAGAGAAGCAGAACAAGCCACAGCCAACCTCACCTTGCTAGTTCCTCAGCTCATCCTGTTTCCTCGGACTAGAAGCCTCTGTGTCCTCATCCAGAATGAATATCAGCTGAACTGCTGCTAGAAGCCTGAAAGCTTAACCAGCCAAATGCTTAACTAACTCTGGTTCCTGGTTCTCACACCTTATATACCTTTCTGCTTTCTACCATCACTCCCTGGGATTAAAGGCTCGCTTTCTGGGATTAAAGGCGTGAGTCACCATGCTTGGCTGTATCCTTGAACAGAGGGATTTCTGCCTCTGGAATGCTAGGATTAAAGGCGTGTGCTACCACTGTCTATCCTCAGTATCTAGCGGCTTTTCTGTTCTCTGACCCCAGATAAGTTTATTAGGGTACACAATATTTTGGGGAACACAATACCACCATAGATCTCTGTGAGTTCGAGGCCAGCCTGGTCTACAGAGCAAGATCCAAGACAAGCACCAACACTACACTGAGAAACGCTGTTTTGGGAAAGAAAAAAAAAAACTAAGTCTCTGAAACTGCTAAAAGGAAACAATTTAAGACATGCTGCAGACACAGACAAGGACTTAAATAGGCCAGGAAATAATCTCAAGAATTCACCAATCGATTACATGACATCAAAAACCTTCTGTGCAGCAAAGGAAACCATCAACTGAGTGAGGGGACAGCCCACAGAGTTACACATCTGACAGGGGAGTGTGGTGATACATCCTTGTGCTCAAATAAAGCTTGCCTGAAGATCAGAGGACAGAGCCAGCCACAGTTAGCCACAGAGGTCAGTCTATGGTGGCACACACCTTTAATCCTAGCACTCATGAGGAAGAGATCTGTTTGGATCTCTGTGAGTTCAAAGCCACCCTGGACTACCTGAGATTAATCCAGTTTAAAAGAGAAACTGTAGCTAGAGTTTTCCTGCCTGGCCCATGGTCAGGATAAATCTCTTTCACCTGCCAGTCCCACAGCCGCTCAGACCCAACCAAGTAAACACAGAGACTTATATTGCTTACAAACTGTATGGCTGTGGCAGGCTTCTTGCTAACTGTCCTTATATCTTAAATTAATCCATTTCTATAAATCTATACCTTGCCACATGGCTCGTGGCTTACCGGCATCTTTACATGCTGCTTATCCTGGTGGTGGCTGGCAGTGACTCCTTCTGCCTTCCTGTTCTTTTAATTCTCTCTGTTAGTCCTGCCTATACTTCCTGCCTAGCCACTGGCCAATCAGTGTTTTATTAGCAACACATTTGCCATACAGAACATCCCACAGGAAGAAACAGTCAGGCAGTGGTGATACACATCTTTTTTTTTTTTTTTTGTGATACACATCTTTAATTCAAGTACTTGGGAGTCACATGCCTTGAATCCCAGCACTAGGAAGGTTGAGGCAGGAAGTGATGTGGCTGGGCAGAGAAAGGAATATAAGGTGGGAGGAGACAGGAACTACAGGCCCTTTTGGCTGAGGACTCAGAGGCATTCAGTCTGAAGATTTGTGGAGATAGGATCTCTTTTCAGCTGAGGAGTTGGCGAGGTGAGAAGTGGCTGTGGCTTGTTTCCTCTAATCTTTCAGCATTTACCCCAATATCTGGCTCCAGGTTTTTATTATAAGACCATTTAGATTCGAGTAATATCAAGGATCTATTTTGAGCTCCAAAAATGACATGCCCCCCCCCAAAAAAATCATCCAGTCAATGGATGGCAAATGAACAGCTCAAAAGAGGGAAATGACCTGAAAAACACACGGAAAAACAATGTCCTAAATATGACAGCCACTGCCAGTGAGGATATGAGGAAGAACAGCCTATCCACTGCTCCTGGGAATGTAACTGGGGTGCAGCCACTAAGGAAATTGGTAAGAGGTTCCTTAAGTTAAAACTAGAACTCCTGGGCAGAGAAATGGCTCAGCCTGTGGAGACCCCATTTTCTACAGACTGCAAAAATAAAGCCACCACTGCCCTGGGGGATGTGCTTCTCAGTTTCTTTGTGTGATGGGGAGGGCCTATGGGCAGAGCCATACAGATAGACCGCCTTCCTGGCTCTGACTGGCATCCATCCTGATCCACAACCTGGCTTTTATCAGCTTTTCCTATGGGATAAAAAATGCAATCTGCCTCCTCCTGGCCAATGGTCTGGCCCTTGGCAGGCTGTGCTGCCCCTAAGGGTAGTATCTTAGTTAGGGTTTCTATTGCTGTGAAGAGACATCATGACCATAGCAGCTTTTATGAAGGAAAACATTTAATTAGGCTAGCTTACAGTTTCAGAGGTTTAACTCATTGTCATTATGGTGGGACATGGTGGCGTGCAGGCAGACGTGATGCTGGAAACAGAGCTGAGAGTCTTATATCTTGACCTGCAGGCAACAGGAAGTGGTCTGAAACACTAGCTGTGTTTCAGATGGCCTGAGCTTATATGAGACCTCAGAGCCCACATCCATAGTAACACACTTCCTCCAACAAGGCCATACCTACTCCAACAAAGCCATGCCTCCTAACAGCGGCATACTCCCTATGAGATTATGGGGCCCAATTAAATTCAAATCACCACAGGTAATGTGAGGCTTAAGACTGTAAATGGCTGCTGGGGAGCAAACTGGGAGCTGGGCAACCGTGGATGCCCTGACGGTCAAAGAAGCATTCTTCAGACAGGAATTCTAATGGGCTTCATTGACATTTCTATACATGTCTCTATAGTTCTTTGCTCTTCTCTACTGTCCAGTAACTTTTCCTGTTGCCCTGTTAAAATACCTTAACAAAACAACTTAAGGAAGGGAGCATTGATTTTGACTCAGTTCCATGGTCCTTTGTGACAGAAAAGTCATAGATGCAGGAGCGTGAGGTCACATTGTTTCCAGTCAGGATGCAGAGAGAGATAAAAGTTTGCTCTGTGATGCCTGATCCCACCCCAGGGAATGGTTCTGCACACAGTGAGTAGATCTCCCCACCTCAGTTAACCCAGTCATGATACTCCCCCACAGGCATGCCCTGAGGCTCACCCATCAAGAGATTTTGGACCTCATCAGGTTGATAACTGACTGGTCATCACACCTACCATTACAAGTTTCTTACTCCCACACTTTTCTTTACATTGAGTCTCATTAGGGAGCCCAGGCTGGCCTCGAACTTACAGAGACCTGCCTACCTCTGCCTCCCGACTGCTGGGATGGAAGGTGTGTGCTGCCACAGCTGGCCACTCCCACATTTCTTTCCTCTTCTGGTGCCTTTCACTAATAGTGTCTCTTCTATTTTTAAATGCCTTTTTCTTTCCTCCCTAGTTTTCTCATATGAAAGAAAACCTGTAATACTTGTGAGGGTCTGCCTGAGAAATCTCCCCCATAATCTCCAGCATTTGAACACTTAATGGGCTCTCAGTTGGTGGCACTGTCTGGGGAGGGTTAGGACCTGAGGCTTTGCTGGAGGAAATACGTCCCTGGGGGCATGTTTTGAGTGCTTAACGCCTCACCCGAGTTCTAATTGGGCTCTCTGCTTCATGCTTGTGGTTAAGAGGTGAGGGCTCGGCACCCTGCTCCTGCCACAGACCCCCACTTGCAGCCATGCTCCCCCACCATGATGAACTCTTATCCCTCTGGAACCGTAAGCTCAAATAAATCTTCTGTAAGTTGCTTGGTCATGGTGTTTCATTACAGCATCAGAAAAGCAACTAAAACCCATGTCTTTCTGCGTCTGACTTTTGGCTTAACATGATGACCTCAGTCTCTGTCCATTTGCCTGCAAAGCCATTCATCTTTATGGCTTAGTAAAACCCCTTTGTGTATACATACCTCCTCATTTTCTTTATCCACTCATCTGTTATGGGTTTCCATGCTGGTCTTTTGGCCTTGGAATAATGTAGCAATCAACATGGATGTGTAGTACACCTCTGTGATGCTTTGACTTATGTTCCTTCAGGTTTATAACCAATGCTATGGGTGGGTCGTATGGTGGTTCTAACTTTGGTTTCTTAGGAACCTTTATACTGATTTCCATAGTGGCTGCATTAATTCACATTCCTACCAACAGTGTATAAAGATTCCTTTTCCCCCAATTCTCACTTGAATTTGGCTACTTTTAGATATTTTGGTAGCAGCCATTTTTACTGGAATGGCAACGCATTCCTTAATAGCAAAGTATATTGGGCATTTTCCCTTCTGTTTATTGGCTATTTGTTCCTCTTTTGACATGTGTCTGCTCAAAGCATTGGTCCATTTATAAATTGGATTTTTTTGTTTTTTTATTTTTTATTCTTTGTGTGTTCTATTTATTAATCTTCTGTTGCCTGAAACACTAGCCCAAACCTTTCTCCCATCCTGAGGTCATCGCTTTGCTCTGCAGTGCAGAATTGCAGCGTGACACCATCCCACCTGTCAGTTTTTGCTGTTGTTTCCTGGGCCAGATTCAGTTCCGTGACTTGTGTCTTCTTCATGAATCTGTACGCACTGTGTGTTATCACATCCTGGAGACCCAACCTACAGAAGGTCAATGCCGGCTGCTACTCTGGGCTAATCTAGAGTAGCGTTTACTACCTGCTGTAAAATAAGGAGTGGAGGCTGGTGGTTGTGGAACGAACACACTATAGTCACACTTGCCTTGTGGTCTGAGATCATGAGTCTCAAGGTCGCTTCCTTGAGCAAAGTACTGTCTTATCTTAGTCAGAGTGTAAGAGAACAATTTAAACGTCACTTTAGATCTGTTACTTCGTTCGCCATTGCAACTGCACTTGGGCTTATTGGAAGAAAATACTTTCCAAGAAACTTCACCCCGTGGCAGCCTAAAACTGAAGAACGTATTAGAATATACTATGTGTACACACGCATACACACTCGTGATAAAGCTGTTCATAATTAGGCCCAGGGAGAGATTAGCAACAATAACTAATAATCCAGTTGAATGTTAACAGTGTTCTGTATTCTGCACAGGGGTGCCAGTGTCACTGGACCTGAGCTTTGGAACTGTTATTAAATGAAATCAGGACACAGCTCTGCCATACTGTAACAGTCAATGTGACAACCGATCACTACTGGTTGGCTAACGGACACCTAGCACACACAGTTTGGATGCAGTGGACTAAGGCATGGCTCAGGAAGCGGGTGGGATGGACTGGGACAATGGGAGCTGTTGTCATACCACTCAGGGTGGCACACGGTTTTAAATGATGAGTTATTTCTGAAATTTCAATATACTGTTTTTCAGGTTGCAGTTTCCCCACATATAACCAAAATTCCACCAAAAAGGGAGACTGCTGGGCAAAGTTGGCACGGGCCGTCCTAATACTCTATGTCCTTGATTCCCTTCCTTTAGATGGAGGTCCAGCGACGATCTCTTGGCACTTGGCCTCTGGGTCACTGAAGTTCATTCGGTTTGCTGTCTAAAGTCCAGAGTCGTAACTGGCCTGTGCACACAGCAGATTAGCTGAGTCATTGGGCCGTGCAAGTGTACAAAGAGAGAGTGGGTAGGAACTCACGCTCAGTCTGCCCTGCCTCTCCCAGGGGCTCTGGATGCTACTGTGTGCAGAGCTCCATAGGTCTGCTGCTTGAAGTGGGCTCAAGGAGCCAGCACTGAGCCCTGGTGGACAGCAGAGCACGCTGGGATAATCCTGCCCAGAAAAGGAAAGCAGCCGCTCCTGTCCCCAAGGAAAGCAACAGCGGTGTTTTGGTCTCTCCCTGCTGCCGTCAGGTAGGGGGGCTGCTTGTCAAGTTCCCTAGACAGGCCGGCCATCTGTCCTGCTGCCCGTCCTTGGGGCTCTCCTGATGACATCATGCAAACTTGTTCTCATTAGCTTCCAGGACCCGTTCAGCTGGGTCCAAACCAGCAGTGATTGT
>CABHPP010136620.1:0-11463 GCA_902168425.1 Peromyscus attwateri | reverse complement strand
CAAGTCTGTGTTCACAGGGCATAGCTTCTAAAGATGGCTGGAGTGAGCGTTCAGTGCGCCTGCAGTTCTAGCTAATGGGATCGGGGTGGGTCTTGAAAGCCGCAGCGGTATCTGATGTAGGATGGGGAGTCTGACCAGAGAGAAGCTGGCCATGGAGAGGGCTGAATCTGTGGGACAGCAGTGCCTAGTGATGGATGGCTATGTAGGAAGAAACAGATGACTCCAAGGCTGATGACGGGCCTGGGAATGTCAGTAGGGTCACTTGTGAAACATAACCAGTTTGTACATGTGAGTTCCCACACACATCAGGAAGCAGATGCCCTATACCCAGCCACAGTACTGCAGAGTCCCTAGTGCTGGCCCTCTGCACACCAGTATATTTAGGAAGAACACCCACTGGTCCGATTCTCACCTTTAAGGGACTCTTAATAGGGGTATCCTGGGGCCTCTACCAACACCCAGGGAGAGGCTGACACACAGGCTTTCCTTCCTTGGACTTCTACGGCCTAGAGTGACCCTGAGCCCATCTTGTCCCCTCCATGCCCTGTCTTCCCACTGGTCCTGAATGCCTGGTGTCTTATGAAATCTCCCCGCCACTGTCCCGAGGACGCAGTTCATGTTCCAGCCACCTTCTTCCGACAGAGCCTTGCTGGCTGCTTCCTGGGAAAAGGGAAACTGAGGAGCCAGGCCACAGTCTAGGCTGAGACTTACTGGTTTGCAGAAACTAAGTTCTTTCGCTCCTCTCTGAGGGAAAAAAAAATGCACAGGAACCAAACAAATTCAGATCAACACATAACCGGATTTTCTGAGCTTTAATAGGCCATGAGTAGCCACAGAAATTTGAGAACTGGTTGCATTGGGCCCAGGGAAGGGTAGGACATGGAAGAACCAGCTATATATGGAGTGAGACATACAAGAGCCAGGAACCACATGGGTTCATGCACACGCCATGAGTACACTCCAACCGACTGGGTTAGACACTTGAAGGGCATGTGAGTTCTATTTCACTACAGCTGTTGGAAATACACAGAGATGATATGGGTGGCCAAAGACGAGCTTCCTAATCCATTATCACCACCTGGACTCCATCTCCCAGAACCTTTGACCTCTTGCCACCCTTTGCACACCTCAAGAACAGCCCTCAGAGACAGAGACAGAGCAAGGAGCCCAGTCAGCTCTAGTTCCAGACCCAAGCCCTGCTGTCAGGCCCACAGTGACAGTCTCTCCTCTCCCGGGGATCTAGGTGTGCAGAAAGCCTCCCTAGCAGCTTCAGGAGCTGAAGACTCCCTCAAAGGTCCCAGGCTGGAACAAAGGGATGTTCTTAAAGGCCAAATAAGGAATGTAGGGCTCAATGAGAGAGGAAGAGTTCTGGCCTAGTGTGGTTGAGAATGTGAATTGTAGCCACAGCCACAGCAATTAAAACCAAACAAACCAGCCGGGCAGTGGTGGCCCATGCTTTTAATCCCAGGGGGCAGAGGCAAGCAGATCTCTGTGAGTTCGAGGCCAGCCTGGTCTACAAAGTGAGTTCCAGGACAGGCTCCAAAGCTACACAGAGAAACTCTGTCTCAGGAAAAAACAAAAAACAAAACTTAAAGACACATGGCAGAGGTTATTTTTTAAATGACCTTTGACCATAGTGATTGGTAAGTGCCCACAGTCTGAGATGGAGTGCACAGTCACTGTGCTGACACCTTGAAGAACTGCTTCTATGTGAGGCAGCAGTGGCTGTGTGAAAGCCTAGGATGTGACAATCTTGGGTGACAGCTGCCATCAAACAATCATCAACTCTGGGGTTCTTATAAAAAGCAAAACACATCTGAGACAAGAAGCATGGTTTTTATTCTGTCATAATTGACACTTTTCTTACAGGACAAACATGAATAAAAAGCCAGGAGTCAGTGGGGCAGGTGCCAGGAAGGAGCCCATTGGCACCTGGAATCTCTGGCCTGCCAGGCACCAAGTCCTGGCCAAGTCATTCCTCTTGCTGGTCTCCTCGTCTTGTAATGGAAATTTACCCCACCCAATGAGAAATTCAACCAGCACTCAGAGACAAAAGGAAAACCTCTTTAAAGTGTGCATCCGGAGCCCTGCTAAAGCTCGGGGAATTCAGCCTGGAAACCAATTTGTCACATTGTATATAGAATGCTGTAATGTTATAATCTTGTACACACTTTCTTCTATAGGTGGCCTTTAAGCTCCTACACAAAGTTACATTTTTGAGCAATTAGGCAAGTGTTGCAGAAACAAAAACTAAAGGCTTTGGTTATCTCTATGATGCTTTCTTTTTTTTTTTTTCAATTGAGCTGATCACAGAGGCTGAGGAACATGGTTACTGCTGCCTTAAATAAAACTTGAGCAGCTCTTGGGGTCATTCCTTCAAGGCAGTTTGTCAAATGTTTGCTCTCTTCTGATGAGAGGAGGGGCCCCTGAGGAGCAAGTTTTAAAAGCAGAACTTCAACACCCCTAAGTTCCAGCTAAGTCAGAACTATGAGGATTTCTTAGCACTCTCTATACTGTCTAGATGTCTGTCTTACAGATATGCTCCAGTGACACTGAGGCAGGGACCTTCAGTAAGTTATTTTTGTGTAACTTAATGCTCCCTAAGCAGGCCTATTAGTGAACCCCTTTCTGTCATGTTTAATTAACGTTAAAGCTTGTTATTTCGCTTTTTCCATTCAATCACCCAGGAGTCATGTGGCTGGAACTTCTCCTGGCTTCGGTGCTGGGCCTTGTCATCTACTGGTTTGTCTCCCGGGACAAGGAAGAAACCTTACCACTTGAAGATGGCTGGTGGGGCCCAGGGTCGAAGCCCTCAACCAGAGAAGACGAGAGTATCCGGCCTTTCAAGGTGGAGACATCAGATGAGGAGATCAAGGTGAGACACCCTTTTACAGACAGAAGCAAAAGCCGGAAGGTAGCCCTTCAGTGACCCCCTTTATCTGTCCAGCCTTCTTCCTCAAGCAAGGCATAGATTGCTCCCAAGAAAGCTGTCTACTTTTCAGGGCCATTCCTCCTGTGTCTCCCCATCCTTAACCTGAGGCCCAGGTTGGGTCAGGAGAACTGCCAAGGAGATGTCTGTGTACACAACAGGTCACAGGAGGCTGCTTTATCATGCTGCCCCATGGGGCTTGCTACCTCAGCTCACAGAGGATAAAAATGAAGCTGATAATGGTACAGCCATGGGTCCCAGGAGATTGTGTGAACAAGAAGAATGGTTAGAAATCATCTGCCATTCCAAGGCCACTCACAACCCCAGAGTCAAGAGAAGCAGACTAGTAGGGACAGAGAGCAAAGGGAAGAGCCTCCTGAAGAGCCTGGATGGAGCAGGGCGTGGGGGGAAGAACTGACATGACCATCCTTTTTTCACCCTAAGTGCTTGAGTATCTACTGGGTGCAAGCACTCTATGGGATGCATGGGAGAAGACGGCCCCTCCCCCACTTCCCTCCCATAGCTCCACACACACATTCAGCATCAGTAGATGAGAAAGGAATGCACGGTGTTAAGATCTGGAGACCCAGGAATCAGGAAGAATCAATGTCATCAGATGCACTGACAAAAGTCCCAAGGAGGAGGGGACCGAGAACCAGGAGGCTGAGGGCAGAAGCTAAGCTTTGAGGATTGCAAACCTGTTTGGGAAAGGCCAGAGCATGAGGGAAGTCTCTGGAAATGGTGGCACCTGAATTGTTTCCATGAGCTGAAATGAGTGTGCCCAGATGGGTTGCTGGATTGGTATCTGATTCACGCCCAGGACACTTGGAACCTGTCTCCTAGACAGTCCATTTTATCTCACTGGGTTAGGGTGAGTCTTTCAACTGTTAGCAAGTGTTGGCATATCACAGGCCAAATGTAGCCTGTGACCTTTTCTTGCACTGGCCACTGCCAAGAATGGCTTTTATACCTTGAGATCCATGTGGACAAAAGTCAAAAGAAAGCTAATACTTGGAGGCATACAATGATTGTGTGGCGTTTGAGCTTCAGTCATATATGCATGTTTGATAGAACATGGCCTCACTGCTCCTGCAGGGGTCATCTGTGGCCATGGCCTCACTGCTCCTGCAGGGGTCATCTGTGGGCACGGCCTCACTGCTCCTGCGGGGGTCATCTGTGGCCATGGCCTTACTGCTCATTCGGGGGTCCTCTGTGGCAGCTCCTTTGCTGCTGGGAGAAAGTAGAGGATTTGCATCTTGCAAAGCCTGATAATCTTGCTCTGTGGCTCTTGACAAAGTTTACCAACCCCTACTTTGCAGAAGGCTTGGTGAATTAAAAGTGAGTATTGGAGCTGGGCAGTGGTAATGCTCGCCTTTATTCCCAGCACTCAGGAAGCAGAGGCAGGCAGATCTCTATGAATCTGAGGCCAGTCTAGTCTACAGAGTGAGTTCCAGGACAGCCAGGGCTACACAAAGAAACCTGTCTTGGAAAACCAAAAAAAAAGAAAGAAAGAAAGAAAGAAAGAAAGAAAGAAAGAAAGAGACAGAAAGAAAGAAAAGAGTAAGTATTGTTCACACACCTGAGAAATGAAAAGATGTCTGGGATGGAGCTAAAAGGGAGAACCCACCACGTGTGGCCTGTGCAAAGCCTTCCGTCCTCTCCCTGAACCTCCCATTCCACCAAAACAAAGGGATGAAAGGGAACCTGAAGTCCACAGGGAAGAACCATCAGCCTCTCAGGGATCCACTGACGCATATGGGCCCTGTGTGGCCCCTCCATGGTGCCCATCTATGGCTGCAGGGTTCACTCTGAGTTGTGGACACAAGCTCTCCCCTGCCTCTGCCCACCCAGCCTGGCTTCTTCCCTGCAGGACTTACACCAGAGGATTGACAGGTTCCGGGCATCCCCGCCTTTGGAGGGCAGCCGCTTCCACTACGGCTTCAACTCCAGCTACCTGAAGAAAGTGGTTTCCTTCTGGAGAAACGAGTTTGACTGGAGGAAGCGGGTGGAGATCCTCAACCAGTACCCCCACTTCAAGACCAAGATTGAAGGTGAGTTTCCAGAACACCAGCCTGGCAGAGGGGGAGTGTGAGTCACGGGAACAGCCTTCCTGCGTGAGATGAGTGGCCCCAAGTCAACCATGCGGTATCACCCTGGGTCAGTGGAAGGTCACTGGTGTGCTTGAAAGTTGTTGAATCGTTATTTTCCTCGTTGCTCTAACATAAAGCCTGACAAAGATAAGTTAAGGGTTTTCTTTTGGCTCCTGGTTTGCAGGTACCGTCACAGCAGGGAATCCACTGCAGCAGGGGGGTAATGTCATATCGCGTCTGTCCTCGGGAAGCGGTAGAAAGGAACGTGGTCTTCCCATTTTCTCCTTTCTTCCATATTTTAGTCAGTCTTTTGACGAGTCTTCTCGCTTCTCTTAACTCTCTATGGAAACACCCTCACACACATCTCCTCGGTGATCCCCAAACTAACCAAGTTGGCAATAAAGATCACAGCTGTAACCCCAGAAATGTGGAGTCAGAAGGTGAAGATTCTTGGCAGCTCCCAGCCCAGGCAAAATAACACGTGTTCCAAGTTCAGTGGCAGACCCTCTCTCAAGAGAAATAAGGCAGAATGCTAGGGAAGGATTCCTGACGTCCTCCCCTGGCCTAAGCGCACACACACACACACACACACACACACACACACACACACACACACACACACCAGCTTGAGAAAGGAAGGGTTTATTTCAGCTGACAGTTCAAGGGTGCTGGCCATCGTGATGATGTCATGGTTGGGAGGAGCATGAAGAAGCTGGTCACAGTGCTTCTGTAGTCAGGAAGCACAGAGCAGTGAATTCCTGTGCTCAGCCGGTTTTCTTCTTTTTATTCAGTCCAGTCGCCCAGTCCATGGGCTGGTACTGCCCACATTTACGATAGGTCTTCCCACATTAATTAACCTAATCTAGATAACCTCTCAAGAATTTGCCCAGAGACTTGTCTCCTAGACGATCCTCCACCCTGTCAAGTCAACAATTCCTGGCAGCTATCACAAACCTTAAAGACAATCAGATATGGAAACACTTAAGAAAACCAGAGCCACTGTGTAAACACTTCAAGTTCATATTCTCTTGTGGCAAAACACACAGAGCCTGACATTAGAGCAAGTGGCCTCTGGAAGAGGAAACAGGACAGGCGATGCCCAGGATGGCACTAAGCAGTATTTCCCTTTCATGGGTAGCAAGCTTGGGCGCTCAAGCTCGACTCACTGTCTCCCTAGTAACCATAGTTACTAGAGTGTTACAGTGCAAAGCCCCCTCCTCGGAGTACAAATGCTCCAGCCTTGAGTTTACCTTGGACAGCAGCCCACTAAGAATCCTGTGTGATCTAGCAGGACTGGCAGCCTGTGCTGGGCCTGGTGCCTGCAGGACTGGCAGCCTGTGCTGGGCCTGGTGCCTGCAGGATGTGCTGCTGGGCCTGGGTTTGTGGTTCTCTGCACCATCCACAATGCTATTTGGTGACCTCAGTCCCCAGGTGCAACAAGTCTCCAGCTAGATTCCCTTTCTGTGTTCTCCAGTGAAAGTTTGGTCCAAGAAGGCTCCTGCTTCATATTTGCCACCATCCTCCTGCCTCATAACGGAACCTTCCAGGTCCCTCTTTCCCCCAAGCTCTGACACCTGGTTCACTGATTAATCTTAGCCCAACTTTTGCAAAAACTGGATCACACTGCAGATATGACATGGTGATTTGCTTTTATCATCTACCAATGAACACTTCTGTATGTTAGATGAGCACATGGATGATAGTCACTTCACACGACCGGACTGCAGTGCTCTGTGGAAGGCTACCCCTGGTTGCTGAGTATACGGGCCTCTCCCAGCCCTGATGTGTTCTCAGTGAACAAGTGTTTATGGAGCCCTGCTGTAAGCCAGGCAATGTTCCCAGCCCATCTCTGCCCTCCAGAGAGAACACTCTAGTGTGACTGGGAGGTCAGCGAGGGCTTGCACATAGCCAGAGCACACTGTAAGCACCCAACAGTGAGACTTGTTATTACTGTCATCGGTACCTTGGGGACACCAAGGGCACAGCACTTATTCTCTCCAGGAATGGCACACAGGAAAACAAGATTCCCCAGGACCTCAGCCTCCACTACAGCAGGACCCTCCTCCCCTCACCCTGACTGTGCTCTGTCCCCAGGACTGGACATCCACTTCATCCATGTGAAGCCTCCCCAGCTGCCCTCAGGCTGCACCCCAAAGCCCTTGCTGATGGTGCATGGCTGGCCCGGCTCCTTCTTTGAGTTTTACAAGATCATCCCGCTGCTGACTGACCCCAAGACCCATGGCCTGAGTGACGAGCACGTGTTTGAAGTCATCTGTCCCTCCATTCCTGGCTATGGCTTCTCAGAGGCATCCAGCAAGAAAGGTACAGGGTGCTGGAGGGTGGCACATCCCAGACTGTACCTCGTATAGCCAAGATGCCACCACGTTCTCGTTCTAAGATGAAGTAGGGTGGCTAGACAGTTGGGAAAGAGAATCTGAGGGACATTTTAGGTTCTACATGGCCAGTTCTTTAAGGGCATGAGTCAAGGGGACAGATGTGGCTGCCTAGGCTCAGGCCTAGACTCTTACATTTACTGCTCAGGGGCCACTCCATACCTAAGCCATGCCCTGCTCTAGGCCAGCATAGCTACTAAAGCCCCTGTACAGGGTGGCCTGCATCCTGCAGAGGCTAGCCAAGCTCTGCACATACCTTCCTTGCCTGGCAGAGTAGTAGCTATTGAATCATGCCCTACCCTGGGAAGGGCAGCTCTCACTACCTTTCCCTGTGAGGGGGATGCTTCCTTGCAGCTCTAAGATTCCTTCTGTCCTTCTGTGGGCCTCTGTTTCCTCAGCTTGGAGGGAGGCAGGTCTGGGGCACTTTGAGGGCACCTGAGTGCTCCAAAGGCGTCCTCATGACTCCCCTGTCTGTCCCCTTCACACTCAGGCTTCAATTCGGTGGCCACTGCCAGGATCTTCTACAAGCTGATGTCGAGGCTGGGCTTCCAGAAATTCTACATTCAAGGCGGGGACTGGGGGTGCCTCATCTGCACCAACATGGCCCAGATGGTTCCCAAGTGAGTCGGTGAAGTCATACAGGCATGGCACAGCCTCACTGGTATCTGTGTGTGTACAGCATCTACACAGGACACAGGGCTGTTCACGCCAGGCCCCTTCGGAGGGAGACTTGGAGCTCTCTCTCTACGCCAAGCCCTCCATGGTGACCCAGTGCAGAAGAGGGAGTTCCCCTCCCACCAATATCTGAGAATGAAACACACTGATACCCTCCTCCTGGGGTAACACAAGAGTGGTGACCCTTGGCCAGGCGCCCAGGCAAAACACAGTTAGCAGAGATACAGGCAATATCCATGGAAGTCCAACCTTCCAACACTACAATCCAATATCACCACATTGTACTGAATGGCATTCATACCTTTCCTGGTACACATGTGGTCCACGGGTTGTAGGCTGGACACACCTGGTAGACCTTCATGGTTGGCAGACTCCAAAATAGCCCTGACCAGAACTCTCTAGAAACTGTCCTTTCCTGTCCCTCACCTCCAAGCCCATGGATTCCCAATAGAACAGACTGCTGAAGGAGGCTGGCTTGTGCTCTTCAGTTCCATAGCCTGTCCCTGCCCTCCTCCATCTCCTCTCCATGTCCTTCATAGCAGCCAAAATCACCTATGCCCATTTCTCTGCCCACAGCCACGTGAAAGGCCTGCACTTGAATCTAGCTTTCATTACAAAAAATATCTACACCCTGACCCCTCTCCTGGGCCGGCGTTTTGGGAGATTTCTTGGCTACACTGAGAGGGATATTGAGCTGTTGTATCCGTTCAAGGAAAAGGCTTTCTACAGCCTCATGAGGGAGAGTGGCTACCTACACATCCAGGCCACCAAGCCAGACACCGTGGGTAAGTATACTCATGAGAGGTAAACCCTGAGAGAAACTGGTTCCCCCTAGGAACGCTGCCCACAGACCGAAAGGCCCTAGCAAGGGCCTCAGAACAGAGACTGCATTCTCTATGGAGGTGAGTTCCCACGGTTCCACACGCTTTCCAAATTCCCAGGCTAATCTAAACATCTCCACTAACATAACTCATCGTGTGTTGGTGGGGCTTATATTGCTCATCCCCAGGCTGATTTTCAGTCCTCTCCAAGGAGTACAGGGAAGAACTCGGGGCAGAAGGCTGTGGGCTCAGCAGCTGTGGGGTACCCCGGGGACTAGAAGTCTCAGCCAAGTCTGAGATGAGGGTTAGCCACCATTCCTGTCCCCGGGTTCTATTGACAGCTTGCTTTGAAACCTGAAAAGCTCAAAGTTTCCTAACCAGAATCACGTGAGCAGGTCCCAGCACACTTAACTCGTTTATTCATGGGAAACCAGTAAAATGTTAACAGCATCAAAGGCGGATAGGAGCACAAACCAGGTTTCTTTCTTTCATTTTAGGTTTTTCAAGACAGTTTCTCTGGGTAGCTGTCCTGGAGCTCACTCTGTAGACCAGGCTGGCCTCAAACTCACAGAGATCCACCTGCCTCTGCCTCCCGAGTGCTGGGATTAAAGGAGTGCACCACCGCTGCCTTGCTTACAAACCAGTTTTTTGATGAATGCAGAGCTCATCTACAAAGTGATAAAGATCACTAGGAAAATGCGTTTGTCCATCTCTGCAGATGAGAGTCATTTGCACCGCCCTGGCTTTTCTGTAATTTAATGAGCCACAAAATGACTCAATATCAAAGGTAGATGGGACCCTTAAAGCAGCAGTCCTCAGCCTGTGGGTTGCGGCCCCTTTGGCAAACATCTCTCTCCAAAAAAATATTTACATTACGATTAGTAATGGTAGCAACATTACAGTTATGAAGTGTCAATGAAAATAATTTTATGGTTGGAGGTCATCACAGCATGAGGAACTGTATTAAGGGGTCGAAGTATTGGGAAGGTTGAGAACCACTGCCCTAAAGGAGGTTGGAGGACTGGTAAGGGCCCTCTGGATGATCCCCTAGTCCACTTAAAGACACCTGAGAGCCAGGCAGTGGTGGCCCACGCCTTTAATCCCAGCACTCGGGAGGCAGAGGCAGACGGATCTCTGTGAGTTCGAGGCCAGCCTGGTCTGCAGAGTGAGATCCAGGACAGGCACCAAAACTACACAGAGAAACCCTGTCTCAAAAAACCAAAAAAAAAAAAAAAAAGAAAGAAAGAAAACACCCAAGAATTGTTGGACCCGTTTCTGAGCATCTCACAGTTCCTATGGCAACACAACATTCCGGATACTCACCTGCACTATGGTTGAAACCTTGTGTTTTGGTTTGGTCTGGAGCTTTTGCCTGTTTTGCTTGTTTGGGGTCTATTATTTTGGTTTGGTTTGGTTGGTTTGATGCTAAGGATGAATGAAGAGCCTCGTGCATATTCAGCAGGTAACGTATCACTGAGCTCCACCCCAATGCTCTGTAGTTTTAATCGCTGGAATGTGTTTTATCTCCGCCATGTGCCCATGTTTACAATTGATTTTCCTCTTATGTACTTTCAGATCTTTCTTTTCCTTTCCTTTCCTTCCTTCCTTTCTCTCTTTTTTTTTTTTTTGTGTGTGTGTGTGTGTGTGTGTGTGTGTGTGTGTATGTGCCTGAGTGTATTATATGCACTGTGTGTAGGAGCCCTCAGAGGCCATAAAAGGGCATCTAATCCCCCTGGAACTAGGCTACAGGCAGTTGTGAACTGCTATGTGGGTACTGGGAACCGAACCCAGGTCTTCTGCAAGAGCAGTGAGTGCTCTTAACCGCTGAGCCATATCTCCTGTTCTCACTTTAAGTATCAGGATATAGAGACCCAAATTCTCATCTTTATAGAAACAGCATTGTAGGTGGATGAACGACTTGCCTAGCAAACCTGAAGCTCTGGGTTCAAGGCTCAGTGCCACATAAGGCTTGTGTCTGTGTGTGTGTGTGTGTGTGTGTGTGTGTGTGTTTGTGTGTGTGTGTTCTCTCTTGGACCTCTAGAACCCCAGAGTGACCTGCCCTTCAGTTTGAAAGACACTGCCTTATAGTGAGTCCCATGAGATCATGCAGAGGATTGGACCCATTTACCAGATGAGGTTACAAGGGCTCCAGATGCGGGATACATGGCAGGGCTGTGCTGGAGACAAGGCTTCTGCCTGGCACAACGCTGATCCAGCCCCACACCTCCGTTCTGGAGTCATGCTCCCTGGGGCCAGACTTCAATACCTCCCTTGCTCCATCCCATCCAGGCTGTGCTCTGAACGACTCACCTGTGGGCCTGGCTGCCTACATCTTAGAAAAGTTCTCCACCTGGACCAACCAGGAATACCGTGAACTGGAGGATGGAGGCCTGGAGAGGTAAGCCCCCACCCCCACCCCCGCCCTACTGCAAGGACCCAGGCTCTACCTTTCCCTGCCTACCATTCATCCCTGATCAAGACCCTCTACAGGGGGGCAGCAAGCTCCTCTGTCTTAGGTGTCCTACACCTGTGACCGGGAGCGGGGGGGGCGGGGG
>CABHPP010136619.1:19180-46454 GCA_902168425.1 Peromyscus attwateri | reverse complement strand
TGTACTGGAGGTGCTGCTCAGGCAGACCCTGTGTACTGGAGGTGCTGGTCAAGGGATTTCTATGTCTGCTTCCTCATTGGTGTAACAGGGATTGTCACCAAGGGTGACAAGCAGAGTGGTACATAGTGACTGCTTCTCTTCTCACAGCTCATGTTGGTGGGCTCATGAGGAACAGACAAAGGGGAAGGAGGGAGGGAAATGAGATTCCATTATATACAGGGCAATGTTTGATGGGGAGTGGAGGAGGTGGGGGATGTTGCTTGTGCTGTGGATTGCACATCGTGGGTATAGTGCTAAGACGGACAAAACCACTTCCATTAGCTAGGGAAGTGGACTAGTTTTGGAGATATGTAGAGTTGGATTTATTTAGTTACAACTTTGAGACATGGAAGCAAGACCAGGGGAAGGGCAAATGTCAGCAGCAAGATAAGGACAGGTACCTCAGGAAGTACACCCCAAGATTAGCAATGGCTGTCCGGAGGCTTCAGAGGGGGCTCGAGGAGTAGTCTTCACAGTAGGTTCTGAGTTCACTGCCATCATAATGTTTCAAAGGATGAATGGTGCTTAGCAGGGACTCCAGATGAAATGCTTTGTTGCTGTTGTTTTGCATGTGTATGTGTGTGTGGTGGTGTGGTGTGCATGCATATATGTACATGTATATATATGTAATATATATATGCATATAATGTGTGTGTATGTATATATGTCCACATGTATGAGGGTGCATGTGTGTGTGTGCCTGGAGGCCAGTGTTGATGCTGCGTGTCTTTCTTGATCATTCTCTTCTGTGACGCTAAGTCTCTCAATTGAACCCAAGCTCACCAATTAGATAGTCTATGGCCAACTTGTCCTGGAGATTCCCTTTTCTCTGGCTCCTAAGAGCTGGCTACCACAACTGTGTGGTTTTTATTTGGGTTCTCTGTGTGCAGATCCTTTTGTTGGCCAGTGCTTTATCCACTGATCCATCTCCACAGCTCCCAGATGAAATGTTTTTGAAGGTGTTTATAATTTAAAATACTAAGCAATGACAATAATTTAGACCTGGTAATTTAACTTTATAGCTAACTCTAAATTAAGATTGCAAGGTATATGCTATAACATTTTCATTTAAAATTATTCAAGATTCCTAATTATCTGCATTTACATTAAGAAAGTTTTATCTCTAGAACACTTGAAGCCATGATCTATTGTGAGTTAAATGCAATTGTATATTTAATTTGCTTTGAATTTTTAGTGTTGAAAAACTGAGTTCCAGTAGAATTAGAGAACAATTTCAGATTTCCCATTTTCTTAGTCTCTTATTTTCTTCAAAACATTGGTGCAAGTTTATGTACAAGCGGAGTTCTTAGTAGCTATCGATGACTCAGCAAATTACTAAGTTCAGCACCAGTTGTCCGCCAGCAACGAGACAGAACCTTGGCATACAAAACCACCACTGAGTTTGATAATAACTTAGTGATTTTTTTTTAAGGCTGGCCTGAGCTCCTTATCCTCTTGTCTCAGCCTCCTGGCTGCTGGCATTACAGGCTATTAGCAACACACACTACTCATTCTTAAACTCCATGTTTTTTCCAATCACATATACCTCATTTCTTGAATTCCCTAGCACCCCATTTTTACTTTGCACATTCTTTCTTGTCAGGCACAGCCCACAATATTTGCATTTCTAACATGCAGTCTTTCCTTCTTCCTGTTTACATGGTGTAGTCACACATTTTGTTATCAAAACTTTCCTTTCCTAAGCAAGCTTTTAAATTGGGAGAATAATTTAGCCACCCTGAAGAGTCAGGAGCAACAACAGAATCTATCTTGTTGCTTTGCCTGGTACCAGCACTGCTATTTTTACCAGTCAGTGTGCAGCCGAGCTGTGGAGGCAGCAGTGCGGGCGGGCGGGCGGCTTCCTCTCCTGTCTTTTCTCCTTTTCCTTTTCTTTTCCAAGGAGGACTATTTCCTTTTATGCACTAACTATTCCAAGTGTGTGAGTTTTGCTTTCTGGCTGACTGCATAAGCTGCCTGCTGCTTTGTTTCCAAGCAGACATGGTGCTTAGCGAGCTTAGCCAGCCGTGAGTGGTAAGGACAAGGGAATCATCACATGCTCACCCTGCCTTCAACTCTGTTTTGTAAAACATGAACACTATCCCTTGCAGTTTTTTCCATCTCATCTCTGACTGGAGCACAGAGTTGGTGAATGAGAGGATTATTCCAGATTTTTTTCCCCTACAGCATGATGTTATGCTTATTTGATTAGGGAATCATACATGTGTCTCTGAAGAATGTATCTTCATGGGAATGGAGATACATGGGAACCTCTGCTAGTGTGTTTCCCGAAGTCCACAAGCCTGTGTCTGGACATCTTGGTTAAGGATAGGTAAACTCTTCAGGTGTTAGGCTATGTTCACCCATTTACTGATTCATTTGCTCATTTATCGAGTACTCCTCAGGAGCCAGATTGTGCCTTAAATGCTAAGATCATTGTGAAAGGGACACATGCTTTTCCGCTCAAGGCATTTTCAGTGTAGTGATGAATTAGAGCATTAAAATCCCATCATGCAATAGTTCATAAACTGCAATGCAAACAGTGCAGTGATCTTGATGTTGACTCCATGACTGTGTAAATGGCCTTTTGACAGTATCTAGATGATGTGTGAACAGTACTCCCTTCCTGATGATATTCCATGCCTCTAAACCCACAGAAACATTAGCACTCAATGTGTCAAATTACTTAAGCAAAATTTCTAAAGAAAATTTGAGAGGGCAGTTTAGACATATTCCAGTGAAGACTGTCTATAACAGTGTATCCCAACTTAAATCACCCCCATGTCCCTGAAATTCTGTCGTCAGAAGCAAACACAGAATGTTAGTCAAAGACCCTGTGAAATGAAAATAATCAGACACAGGGAGTGTAAACAGCTCTGTTGGCCTTAAAAGGAAGGATAAGGCTAATTAATACCCATTTGCAAGAAAAGTCCAAAACGCTCCCAGCTTTGTATTTCATCATATATGAAATATTTCATCAACTTCTACATATCAGCTTTTCATTTTAGCTCAGAGTCTCTCAGTTTGTGAATAGTTCTTTTGTATGTCCAAATAAGCTATCATCTTAAAAAAATAAAAATACATAAAAAATGACATTTTTTTTTCTTTTTAAGAAATTGTAACCCAGGTTGCCCTCAAACTGATGATCTTCCTGACTCAGGCCCCTGAATAGTGGGGTTTTACTTTTGACACCCCTCTAAGTCACTGGCCTGTATTTTATATTTGTCTGTGTTTTGTAAAACCGAGACTAATCATGTTGTGTTAATACTGGCAGAATATGGTCAAAAAGTTGTAACCTCCCAGAAACTCACCTTCCTTTATTTGCTTCAGAGAGGCCCTGTTTGCCTGGCTGACCAATGAGCTAGCTGCAATTGCAGAAAGCAGTCAAACATGCAGAAGACCCTTCCTTTGCCCACCTTGAGACCAGAGAAATTCATGGCCAGCCTACAACCCTGCGCTGTGAGCCTAAGTGCAAAGCTGCCCCCTTTCCCCAGGTTTCGGATGTCTCTTGAGAAGTGCTGGGTTCAGAACTGTGTCTGAGGCTTGTCCTGTACCTGCTCTTTTTTTTTGGTTTTTCTCGAGACAGGGTTTCCCTGTGTAGCTTTGCGCCTTTCCTAGAACTCACTTGGTAGCCCAGGCTGGCCTCGAACTCACAGAGATCCGCCTGGCTCTGCCTCCCAAGTGCTGCGATTAAAGGCGTGTGCCACCGCGGCCCAGCCCTGTCCCTGCTCTTGGGTGCAGGTACCATGATGGACACTCAGTTGAGCTGAACTTGACCTCCCCTGCCATTCCAGCCATGACCTTTGTTACACTTACCTTGTCTTCTCTCAGGTGCCTCACTCCTGATGCAGAAGCCCGTCCAGATATTGTAGAAGTTAGTTCCATGATCTCAGATGTGATGATGAAGTATTTAGACACCTTATCCACATCCCAGCTGGCCTTGGAGAAGAAACTGGAGAGGGAGCGGAGGCGCACACAGAGATATTTTATGGAAGCCAACAGGAATGCTGTCACATGTCACCATGAGCTGGCTCTGCTGTCTCAGGTAAGTAGAAAACTCTTGGTCCTACATGAGGCCTTCTAATTGTCTGTCTGAAGTTCTTCATGTTTGTCTTAAGGAAAAATTGCCTATAGTAAGGAAAATAGTTAAAAAGCAAAGTATTTTCTCATCATATAGTTACATATTTGTATCCATTATTGTATTCTACAAATGAATTTAAATAATTCAGAATTACTGATCTTCCACAGAACTTATCCGTAATGTATTGTGTACTGTGAAACCAGATCATCAGGAAGCACTCTTAGAAAGTCATCATGTTAAGCTAATGGTCTCTGTGTGTAGCACCTAGTGCTTATAAATATTTGTTTTCCTTAGTCTCTTGTCGCACTTGAGGATAAACAAGTGTGTTCACTCAGAGAAGAATACCATTTGTCTTTCTGCTTTCCTGACTGGTCTGTGTAGCCTTTCTGCTTGCTGCCTGTGTATGCCTTGTTGAAGCCTCAACTCTGAATACTTCTGGGTTTTTCTTTCCAGAACTATTTTGGTATCTAAGTGTTTCTCAGAGTACAGCTTGGAGGAGTCCAGAGCTTCGCTTAGGCTCCTGGTGGCTGGCGATGCTTTTGCTCTGTCCTACCTCCCTTTCCTGGACCTTGGCAGTGCACTGAGTCTTCGGACACCCCTCAGAAGTGCTGCTCCTGTCCTGAGGGTAGGGCTCACGGCGACAGGACCATAAGGCTCATTCTTGGTCGTCATGTCTGGTCATTGATTCCTTCCCACCATCCCAAAGACTTGCTCTCTGTGAGGAAATGAGACAAAGAGTCAGCCTCAGGGAACAGACCGCACTGACTCCTGCAGTAACAGCGTTTCAGAGAACCCTGTTCTAGAGAGAAGGAAAACACCGCTCTAAAGTACACATGTCTTGAGGCACTCAAGAATCTTAAACTTGAGTACTCCATGCTTTTGTTTTCTGGCGAGACTCATCCTCATTACTTTAATTGCTGAGCCCAGCTGTGGCTTCAAGGCTGCTCTACACTGGCTTTCTGATGTCAGGAGGGGTAACCTGGGGTTGTGGCTTTCACTGAGCCCCAGGCTGGGAGCAGGGCTCACCTTGCTTATTATTTTCCTCTTGACTGCATAAAATCAGACAGCAGTAAGAAACACAGCCTTCCACGCACATTATATGTTTTAGTAGATTAAGATGCAAGAGATTTAGCTGTTTCTCTCCATCTTAGTATGAGCTTGGAGGCTGGTATTAAGTTCTGCACTGCAATGCTCCAGCTGGATCCCAGGTGGATATGAAAGGGTCATTTTTCATTAGGTTCATGTGGTGGTGGGAGGGGTTCATTTAAAATCGAACAAGAGGAATCCTCTTATCTTCAGCAAAACACCTTGAGAGAGATCATTTTATATATTTATTATCACTTCTAAGCTTTAAAAATATATCTGTGGAAAATCTCAAATATATCAGCAAACCATTTCCTCCACACAGCCCCGAGCTCCAGCACTTGGCTGCTCAGAGCTAATCTCTGTCATTTCTGTACCGTCTGCTTCCGAAGCCTCATCTGTCTCAGATCACTCCTCAAATCCCCAATGCCACACGGTTTTACTCATCAATGTATCCTTCCATGTTTGGAGATTGGGTTCAGCTGGAGACATCAGACTCTCAGGCCGTGGCCAGAAAAACAGGGCAATCGGTGAAGCCAAAGAAAGGGGTTTTGAGGAAGCATTTACCAGCTTCAGAGAATATTGGAATTATAAATTTAATATGTTCAAATCTACAGCACAACTTCAAAAGTCAGAGTACAATTGAAAGATTGGTTTTACTTAAATATGAGTATGGGAGTAATTCTTCTATTTAACTGTAAGCATGATTTTTTTTTTTTTGAAGAATTTACATCTTGAGGGGACTGTAGATCTGTGATGTAAGAGTTCTCTGAAATTACCGACCCATGTGACCTGCAGCTAGGCAGTACTTTTCACATAAGCATTGCAGTAGCACATTGTCTGTCAGAAAGACAAAATACCCAGGACTTACTGCTGATAAAGGAGAGAGGGAGCTGGGGCAATAACTCAGCAGTCAAGAGAACCTGGCTGCTTGCTCAGAGGACCAGAGTTCGATTCCCAGCACCCATGTAGTAGCTCACAACCACCTGTAATTCCAGTACCAGAGGACCCAAGGCCCCACTCTGGTGTCTGTGAGTACTGTCTGCATGTGGTACACAGATATATAGTCATGTAAAACCCCATACACATAAAAATAACAAATAAAAAAAATTCAGTTTTTATTTTTTATTTTAAAAAGGAGGAACAGGGCTGGAGAGATGTTGGTAAAGAGCTTATCTTGTAAGTGTGAGGATCTGAGTTCAATCCTGGTACTGCTGAGTGACTTCGCCTGGGGGGAAGGGAAAAGTGTCTACGCATTCCAGAGAGGGCACCGACAGCAGAGCAAAGAAATGATTCCCCCAGAATCTGACTTGACAAGCCAATGCATTTCTCGGGGTTACTTACAGGGATATAGATGAGGGGTTACTTAGAAATACAGGCATGGTTCACATTCAGCTGTGGCACCAAAGGGCCTCCCAGCATGGGTGACAAGTCAGGACAGCTGCTCCCTTGGACTTCTTTGTGTGACTTGCAGGTGACTTGGCTGGTGGGAGAGTTTCCTCTTCCCAGCATCCATTTTACTGTTTCTGTCATCTGGAGAAGGGCCCTGGGAATCTTGTTAACTTCGGGAACTTCTCGCTATTTGTGAGTTATTTACTCCCTCTTTCTGGAGGGGATGTTTTAGTTCAGAGAAAATCAAAGCATATCAAATATTCACATAAAAATAAAGACACAACCTGCCGGTCAGGGACTGCTCCATGGCTGGGGTGAAGACACTTGCTTCCCGAGTTTGTTAACTTGAGAGTGATCCCTAGAACCCATGTAAAGTCAGATGTAGAGAACTGAACCCACAAAACTGTTCTCTTCCATATGTGTACCATGGTACCCTACTGAGGCCCACACACATATCATGCACAGATAAACATACAATAACAACAATAGCAACAGTAAAACTCTACAGATACCATGGCAAATCATTGTTATCCTGACATTAGTAAGGTGGAGAAAGGCAAATCACTGAGGCTCACTGTCCAGCCAGCCTAGCCTGCTTGCTCAACTCCAGTCCTGTAAGACACCCTGCCTCAAAAAATAAGATGGGGCCACTGAGATTCAGTAGGTAAAGGTGCTTCACACCAAGCATGATGACTGGGAATCCCAGGGACACACATGGTAGGAGGAGAGAAGTGACTTCTATAAGTTTTCCTCTGACCTCCATGTGCATACCGTGGCATACACACATGGGCACACACACACACATGTGGGTACACACACACAAAAACAAACAATAAATTAATAAGAGAAAAAGAATGACCTAGGTTGTTCTCTAGCCTCCACACACATGAACACACATGCACACCTGTACACACCCACACATAACCAAACACACACCAACAATTTAAAAAGACAGAAAAGTTTGCTTTGTTTATAATTCCCATGGCTCATGTCCTGGCTATGTGGCATACGACCTAAGATGGCATCAGTTCTGTCAAATGTGCAGGCCTGTGTTAGAAGGAGGGCTTTAGTCTGCTGCTGGCTTGTCCAGGTGGCAGTTGTGCAGGAAAGCAGTGCATGCCAGTCATGTGGATAAACACATTCACAGGGTCCCTAATCCAGCACAAGGTGCCTCGTGGAGTGTTCAGTCTTTATGAACCATCGAGAGATAGTTGACTTCAAACCAAGCTTCTGTAACTGCCTTAAAAACACAAAACTTCTCTCCTTGTACTATCTTAAGCACACTAATAATCTTTCCCTTTCAAAAGCAATCAAATACTAAGAGGAAAACACAGCTTGATTAAAGAACCAACAAGAACAATATAGTGCATCTTATCAAAAGAAAATAAGCAGCTAGTCTGCATTACTCTCACTAGGCACCAATTTTTATTATGACTATTATTATCATCTTTTCATTGACTTCTTTATTTGTTTTTATTCTATTTTAATTAAAAATTTTCAATTAGCATTTGCAGAATTGAGTTTCATTATGGCACTTCTAAACTATCTTTTTCATTGGTTCTCTTCCCTCACTTGTCTTTGTTCCATCACCCCTGGTGTCCTTCGACCTCCCCCAACAGCCTCCTTTGTGCTTCCTGGTCATGTAGGTCCTTTGTCCTCTCCATTGTTATTTCCACTTACGTTTTATGCTGTCTCTGCTCTCCTCAAGCAATGTTATGATTGTTCCAAGTATGAGGAAGACTGTTTCAGAGCAGCTAAATATGCAGCCACAGAACTCATTATGAATGAGCACCAAAGGGAGAAGAAATTAGTGGACCACTGCAGATCCTCACGCCTGGAGGGAGATCTGTGGTGAATTGGTGGAACGCTACAGATTGGTGGGTTAGCTGATAACCGACAGGAAACACCACAGACTTCCATCTCAGGGGGCATGTGCTATTTATCCCCATACTTTAGCTTATTTTTGATTATGGAAATTTTCATAATAGGCTGTTAAAGATGAGTACAAATATATATTTCAAAAGAGCCAAGGAAGCTTCATTAATGAACTCCGTTCCTGCTGAGTACTGCAGTTACCTACTGTGAAAGTGAAGCAAGGTTTTCCCTTTAACTTCTGAAATTCCAGATGAGAACTGATACAGGGAGCTGTGAAGAAGGAGAATAAATTAGACTAGAACAAGGTACAGGCTTCACTCAAATGTCTGACAATGAGAGGTATATGGGGGTGCATCGGAGACTGTGACAGCCACGTCTTGTTTGGGGTTCTGGCACCGTTCACAATGCATTGAGCCCGCAATCATGACCCTGTGGGTGTTATTTTAGACCTGAGACAGAACATCAATGTAGGAATTGTAAAGAAGACTTTGCTTAGTTCTTCCCCACCAAATAGGAGGCAGCCATTAGTGCTGGGGTTACAGATGTGCACGCATCCAGGACACCAGGCTCAGCCTTCAGTGTGGGTGCTGGGGATCTGAACTCAGGTCCTCATATCTGTGGAGAGCATATTAGCAACTATGACTGTACATCTTATTTCATGGGTGTTTGGGTAGAAGTTAGGCATGCAGATTTTGTCACTTGATTTGAGCTTCCATCCCTGCTGGTTGCAGCCACAGGTAGACATAGGCTTTGTTGACTGTGTCTGTCTCTGAGGACCTAAACGTACTGTTTCCATCTTGAGAGTTCTGTTCTCCATCTCCTCTTGCCAAAATGGCAGCTGGGTACAGGAGGAGGCTGAGGAAAGCTTATGCCAGTGGGAAGGCAGGGCCCTCTGGCTGCCTGGGGTGGCCCCTACTGATCTTCATTGCTGTAAACCCATTTCTGTGGTTTGGGGACATTGACCTGTCTTTGTTAAATGTTTGTGTCCTAGGTGCTCATGATCCTTGAAGCCCCATCTCCAGCATGGGGTTCACTATTCATACCCCTCCTCTGAGACCTGACTGTTGTAGGAAGACTTTTTGTCCCGCCCACCAACTCCCAAATAACCACACCAAGACTTATTATTAATTATAAATGCTCAGCCGATAGCTGTTTGTCACTCATTAGCTCTTATAACTTAAATTAAGTCATATTTCTATCTACCCTCTGTCACATGGATCAGTATGGCAAGTTCATCTCCTGCTTTCTCTCTGTCTCCTTGGTACTCCCGAGACTCTTCCTCTTTTCCTTCGTGCTCTTTTTTTTTTTTTTTTTTGTCTGTTAGTCCTGCCTGACTTTCTAGCTGTCTAACTACTGGCCAGTCAGCTTCTTTATTAAACCAATCACAGTGACCTATAGGTCACACAGTGTAAAGGAATATTCCACAGACTGTGACTTCTTTGGTGACATCCACAGTCTCAGTGAGACACATGAGAGTTTGGGATGCCTCTCTGTGCTACACACATGCCATGGGGATCTTACTGGGAGCAGGAGGCACTAATTCAGTCCTGCCAACTCAGGTACCTCCCGCTCTTCTACCTTTCCTGCCCCAGATGCCTGCCATTCAGTTATCCTTTCAGCCAGGACCCATGAAGGGCCCCTTAGGTGCCAGCCAATATTGGAGGCAGCAATGATACCCCAGTGAACAAAGCAAACTAGGCCTCTGCCCTTGTGGGCCATTGGATAAATGTCCAGAATAACCGTGTAGTCTGCAGCATGGCAGTGGGCATTGGACTGCTCTCAAGTGCCCTGCCTTCTCTGACTGCAACCAGACTTTCCTCAAACCCTTTCTGTATTTCTACTAACACCCAACTCTAGTCTTTGGGTTCAGATGTGCTAGAGCAGCTGAGAGGAGTAAAGTCAGGGTCACTTGCAACTAACCTGTCACTGTGCTCTATCTCCTGTCTTCCCTGAGATTCAGAATTTTCCCATTCCTCTCTGACAGAGCCACCTCCCTCTGTCACAGCCAGTTCTACTCCCAAGCATCCTTCACCTCACTTTCCTTGACTCTGTGGTTGCAGCATCAAAGCTTGGTCTCAGCAGTGTAAGAGCTTTAGGATGGGGGAGTGCATAAGCCATTCTAAGACAACAACATGCCTCACCATATGTCACAGTCACAACCTCAAGCCTACGTGTCTGAACTGAGCCTCACCTCAGCCAGACATCCACCTATAGCTAACAGGCACATAGCTGTAGTAAGCCTCATGATGTAATTGGGCAGGGTCTATAGAGGAACATGAGGAACACAAGCAATAGAATGTGCATGTATTACAGAAGGGATTCTTTAGCTTGGCGTACACAGGAAGGTCTGGGTAATCTAACAACAGTTGTCTGTATGCTGGAGAGGCTGAGAAACTGCAGCTTCCCAGTCCTAAGCATTCCCAGTCTGGCACTAAAGGTCAATACTTCAGCCAGGATGCCACCTCTGTACTATCTACCTACCAGGGACCAAGGGCCACTAGAACACACACCAGGGGAACATGTAGTAGGCAATAATTTCTGCTTACCACTGTGACTTTGGATGGAGTGGGCATTTAAAGTATGGTCACTAAGGTTCTCACTACCCTGTGCAGCACAGGCCTGCACCAGCAGACTCTTGAAGAACTGCCTTGTGTGTCTGAGGGGGCAGGCCAGGCCATCACAAGGACAGGAGTCCACATAAGGACCGGGCTGATGCTGCAGCTGCTGTCCACTGTAGACGTCCTCCTTGCTGGGAGGAGCACAGTTGTGCATAAAAAGCTGTGTCCACACACAGACTCGATTGGTTCCATCCACCCTATCTAGGATTTGTCTCCCTCTCTGTCTCTCTTCACATGCTTACCCAAATTATCATTCACAAAACAAACCCATACACTTGATTTTGGCAAATTACTCTATAGTTAAGATGATGAATAAGTGATCCTAGAAAAGATTCAGCTTTTAGTGAATTAAAGACGTTTATCTTAATGTGGTATAGTCAGCTTAAATATGCCACACAGAGCATCATCTTAAATTCCACCCTTGGAGAACAGAGTAGCTGATGTACTGCTTAGCAGCAAAGATCATTTACAAATCACAAGTCTTTCACAAACTCACATCATGATAGGATTCTGATAATAGCTTTCGAATACAGCCTGTTCTATGTTCTTAGAAAACTTTATTGACAGAGGTTTGATTTTTTTCCCTTAAATTCGCAGATATCTTTACAGTTGGGTGCTTAAATTGAAGTGTATGAACACATCTGGATGCTCTTTTTTTTCTGTATGTACTTGGATTTTAAAAGTGTGCTATTTATTTATCCATTTTGCCTTGTTTTGATTGTACCATATGTCATTCACAAATGCTGAGCCTGCCAATAAAAGCTTGTGCTTACAACCCTCTGCTAAGAGATTAAATTAAGCCACGCAGAAAATAATGTATTTTAAAAGGAAAGTATTTTGCTGGACAATGTTGCTTTTATAGTCTGGTTAATTGCTGACTGAATTTCTCCCCAAGACCCCGAAAATGCAACAAGCAATGATATAGGGAAAGAAATATCAGAAATCAGGAAATCTCAGCTTGTTGGGAAATGTTCTTTGCTTATTAGGTTTTAAGAAAACAACAGTGTTTCACCGGCTCTACTCTCCCCAAATAGATAAAATTCTCTCATCCACTTTGTGACCATGGTTTACATATGCATAGTGTTATGTTTAAGTGCTGAGCCTAATGAGTTTTGAGATATACAATCATTGTCACACACACACACACACACACACACACACACACACACACACACACACACACAATTCTGTGCACATCCCCCTGAAAGCTCCCTCACATCACCTTAGGTGACTCCTACCTGGGGCTGGGGCTGGAGGTTAGTGGTGGACTTCATATACATCTAAAATGTACATTCTAGCCGTGCCTGTAACAGTCCTCCATCTTATGTATATTAGTTCTGTTTACATTAGGTTGGTCTCAACTCCCATTATCTTTCTGAATTAGTTTTTTATTTATACATTTAAATATATTGTATATTAAATACATACTATACTTTATACATACAGTACCTATGTGTGTGGATTAAATACATGCCACATTTTAGTGTCGTGATGCTGAATACTTATTTCCAAAATTGGAATGCTAATCAAAACTGCTACAAACTTTATCACATGAGACATTTTGTGGATATGTTTCTATTTCTTTTAGGTAATACCTAGGTATTATTTCATGTATTTTAATACCTAGGTATTACCTAAGTAGTTGTATGGTTTACTACAAAAGAGACTACTAGCTTTCCAACATTATACTGTTTAACACTCTCCAGAACAGGATACAGAATAAGGTGGTTTGCATGAAATTCCAGCATAAGTCTCAGACGTTGAATACTTAATCCCTAATTGGTGGTTATTTGGGGAGAGTTAGGAGGTATGGCTTTACTGAAGGGGGTGCGTCACTGGGGGACCCTGCCTGTGGATCAAGCATGGGCTCTGAGCTGTTTCTGCTGGCACCATGCCTTTGCTCCACCCTCCTGGGACTCGAACTCTCTGAACCCAGAAGCCCAATTAATGCTTTCTTTTGGAAGCTGCCTTGGTCGTGGGGTTTTGTCACAACAATGGGAGTATAAGGAAGACGCGGTGGTTCCGGCTGTGGTGTCTTAGCCCATGTCTGTGTCTCTGGTGTCTGAGGGGTTGTGTTTTTCCTTTAGCCTTGGTGTCTCCTTTGTGCCTTTAGTGTGCGTTTTCCTGGCAGTCAGTGCTGCCAAGCTCTGACTCCTGCTTGTGTCCGGTTACGTGTTGGTGTGTGTGCATGTTTGTGTGTGTGCTAAGTGTCTGTTCAAACAGTTTGTTCATTATTCTGTTAGATTACTAGTCTGTTATTTTAATTTTTTACCTTTTCATGTATTTTAATACTAGCTTTTTGTTAAGGATGTTTTATAAAAATTCATAACCTGTGGTATACCTACCCACTTATTAGTAATACTTTTTGAGGCATAGAAAAGTTGTAATTTTGATGAAGACCAATTTATTTCTTTAGTTTTTATTTACTTGGCTGTTAATGATTTCTACATTCTAGTAAAGAAAAAATTTTGCCTATCTCATGGTTGAAAAAGTAAGCTTTCGGGAGGACTATAGGCCTTGAATTATTATTATCATTTAAAATAAAATTTAATTTGTATGCAAAAAAGTAAGCTTTCTTATTTTGAAAATATATCAATATATTTATTATTTATATACTTATATAAATATATTTAAATAAATATGTATTTTATATTTAGATCAATGACCCATTTTAATTTCACTTCATGTACATAATAATGAAGATATCATTTTTCCATGTGACTATGCAGCTCTTCCACATCATTTTTAAAAATTTTAATGACAGTGTGTGTGTGAAATCATTTGACAAAAGTGAATAACTGTTTCTGAGCTCTGCGTGGTTTCATTGATCTGTTTACTCATTCATTGACCAATTATCATTATCTGTTTTGATATTATAAAGTTGACACTTTTTTGAAAATGAGTTGTGCATATTTATCTCGATTTGAAAGCTATGCAGCGTGGAATGTTTGAGATGATGAAATGCGTTTTTCCGTGTGGTTGCTGTCTGTCTCTGCTCTCAGGAGTTTCCAGGACGCGGTCTGTTGTTGTACTCCGGTGGAGCCTGTGGGCTGTCTTTCCTCCTGGCTGAAGCCCCGCCTCTGCGTGTGCACTTGTTTCTCTAGTGTTGGAACTGGGCTGTGTAAGGCCTCCAGCTTTGTTGCTCTTTGTCAACTTTGGTTTGGATGGTGTGGGTCTACTGGGTTTCAGTGTTAGCTTTTTTATGTTGTTTTTTCTTTTAGATTATATCCAGAGTAATGGGTTCACCGTGGAATCCTCACTGCATATTTTAGTTTTGTTCACCCTCCTCCTCTCACCCTGGCCTTCTCCACTCTCCTCCTCATGCTGACTCCCTGCTCCCACCTCCCTCTTCCTCATCACATATATTGATTCTGTTGCTCTCAATTTTTTTCTCTCCCCAACCCTTCTTGAAAACCTCCTTTCTCCCCTCAGTGACACCTCTCAAGTTAAATGACGCATATACCCCCAAACAAGACACAAATACAAAACATGAAGTCCAGGATCCACATAGGAGAGAGGCATGTGGTGTTTACCTTTCTGGGGGTCTGGGATATTTATCTGAATTTCCAGTTCCAGCTATTTGCATACAACTGTCAGTTCTTGAGGTTACACCTGTGCTCTTAGAGCCCTTTTCTCAAAATCTTTGCCTGTGCTCACACCTTGAAGTGTTTTCCCTGTGTCTCTTAGAAGTGTTGGTGTTCCAGGTTTTAGATTAAAGTCTTGAATGCATTTTGAATTGATTTTTTGTGTGGGCTAAGAGACTTGAATCTAGCTTCATTCCTCTGCATGTTGATATACAGTTTCCCAGAACCATTTTCTCAAGAGTCTATCTTTTTTTTTTTTTCCAGTTTATATTTTTGACAACTTTATCAAAGATTAAATGGCTGGAGCTGTCTTTACTCCTGGCTCCTCTGGTCTATTCCATTAGTCTACCTGTCTGTTCTTATACGAGTACCATGCTGTTTTTGTCATAGTGGTTATGGAATATAATTTGAAGCCAAGCATTATAATACCTCCAGTACCAGTACTTTTTTTTCTGCTTATAATTGCTTTGTCCTTTCATGGTCCTTCAGTTTCCAAATGGATTCTTGGATTTTTTTCCTAGTCCAGTGAAGAAAGCCTTTGGAATTTTGATGGAGATTGAGTTGAATCTGTACACTATTTTTCACTAAGATAGCTTTCCCCACAATGTTAATTCTGCTAATCTATGAGCATGAAGCATTTTTCCATCTTCCAGTTTCTTCGTCAGCTTCTTCCTCCGGTGTCTTAAGGAGTTTATGGTTGGGTCCAGCCATTGTTGGCAGCGGTGTGCAGCCGGGGACAACTGCTAGCTTTGTGTGGAGACCCTAGTTCACCCCCTTTCGGTTTTCTGTATCTCTTTCTTTTATTTTTCTATTGGTGTTTTGTCTTTTCTTTCTTTTTTAAATCTTTCCTCTCACAGATAATGGCTTCTCATCTGCTGTCTAAACTGGAACCACCTCTGACTGCTTTAGAATGGGTTTGTAAGTTTCTCTAAAAGATCAGAGTACAGATTTGATTTTTAAACTTTGTTGTAATATTAATCATACCTTTGCAATATTTTAAATCCATCTTTAGTTTCATTTATTCAGCAAAATTTATGGATCATTTATTATTTTTCTGAAGACCATTGTACTCTCCTGACAAAATATTTGATACAACAAAGGCTTCACATTCTGCAGTGAGGAAGAGAATAGGTAGAGAGGAATCTGCAGATCATTACAGCAACATATTTTAAATCAAAATAAGTCCACCTCCTTACCATTTCTCCCAGCTTATGTAGGTTCTGAAAGAGTGTCTCTCCAATATTGAGAATTCCCTTTCATCAGGATTTACAGATGCAGTTCTAGAAACTGGTTTACAGCTGAGCTGGTTCTGGACTAGCCAATCCTCCTGAAGTCTGGAGTCATCTGACTCGGAACTCATAGCCTCACTCTACTCTTCCGTGGCTCAAAGAAAAGTGTCTTTAAAAAAATATATGTAAGCTGGGCGTTGGTGGCGCACGCCTTTAATCCCAGCACTAGGGAGGCAGAGCCAGGCGGATCTCTGTGAGTTCGAGGCCAGCCTGGGCTACCAAGTGAATTCCAGGAAAAGGCGCAAAGCTTCACAGAGAAACCCTGTCTCGAAAAAACCAAATATATATATATATATATATATATATATATATATATATATGTATGTATGTATGTGTGTGCACATGCCATGTCACATGTGTGGAGGTCAGAGAACAGCTTGTGAGAGTGGATTCTTTCCTTCTACCTGGTAGAATCCAGGGATTGAGGTCAGATCATCAGGCTTGGCAAGGCCTTTACCTGCTGATCCTTCCCACTGACTTTATAATTTCCATTTATGATTTTTTTATTCATACCTGTTCTTAAGACAGATGAAACCATTGCTGCAGGCTTTGCAGATACTCACATATAATTGCACTGATGCAATATGAAAATGTCAGTGTGTCTTATGGTGTTGTGAATTGGACCCATTGCCTCAATAATGCTAGGCAAGAACTTTGTCACTTATTTAAATACCCATAAACCTCTTTTCAGCATTGACTGGATAGAGTCCATAGAAGGATTGACATGCCAAGTGTGATCTTTATATACAATGGGAGCTGATAACTTATTCAGACTGATGTGGTCAAGAGCACAAAGCCAAAAGTGAAGTGTTGATTTCTAGGACAGTGTCTACTGATAACAGTTGAGGAAACTTACAAGAAGCACAATTCTGTGTGTTTGTTCAAGGAGCATGTTGTTCAGAATCCATTGGTGGTGCTTAGCCTTCCAGAGAGCAGCATCTAATGGTGACAAGCTCATCAATCAGGGGGAAAAAGAGACCAGCACAGAAAATACTGAGTAAAAGTTGGGTCTTAGAAGATGTTCATAGGTTTGGAAGCAGGAACATTTTGCTCTGCAGAGACTACCCAAAACATACCCTGTCTAAGTTAGAAGAGCAGGCAGGACCCTAGATGGAGGAATTAACCCAAGATCGTCACAGCAGACTAGACATTGACTAGAAGACTAGCTATGGGAAATCAAATTAGAAGTGTGTTATGGAATATTATTTTAAGATGTGTTACATTTGTTTATGCTGTAGAACATTTGTTTTGACAATGCAAAGATGTGTTGCATTCATTTGTGTTGCATTTGTTTAACTCTGTGAAGCTGTGTTACTTTGCCTGCCTAAAACACCTGATTGGTCTAATAAACAGCTGAACAGCCAATAGCAAGGCAGAAGAAAGGATAGGTGGGGCTGGCAGGCAGAGAATAAGTAGGAAAAGAGGCAAGAAGAGAAGGAGCAAGCAAAGAAGGGGCCAGCTACCCAGCCAGCCACAAAGTAAGAATGAAAGTAAGATTACAGAAGTAAAAAAATAAAAAAGCCCAGAGGCAAATGGTAGACTGGATATTTTAAGTTAAGAAAAGCTGACAAGAAATAAGCCAAGCTAAGGCCAGGCATTTATAAGAAAGAATAAGCCTCTGTGTGTGTTTTATTTGGGAGCTGGGTGGTGGGCTCCCCAAAAGAGCCAAAAGAGCAAAGAGCAAAAGAGTAAATAACAACAACAGAAGTGTGTTTCTCCAACTGCATATTAACTTCCACAAAATGAAAGTTGGTGAACCTGAGGCAAAGAATGCTGAAAAGATCCCTGGGGAAATGGTAATAGACAGCAACTGGGCAGGCAGATGCAGCAGAGAGATGTCTGGTTTAGATGACATATGCACATGAATGCTGTCATGGATTTATTGACTCATGTACCATGAGATCTTGAGTTTTCTTCATCTACAGATTTTGCCACCAATGGATTCTGAACAACATGCTCCTTGAGCCCATTAGTGCTGCTTGAGTTGTAGGGAAATCTGTAAAAAAAATAAATGGGCAAGCACATACCAGCCTTGCAAAAAGGCTTGCTTCACATTGAGCAGTTTAGTAAAGAAGTGAGGATGGACTTAGGAGAACAGAGTCTGCCGGATCACTAGAGGGCTTCTCTCTCCAGCATCACAGCGTGTGTCCTTCTCTCCTGCCTGGAGCCATCCTCTTTTGTAGCTTCTCCTTTTGTGCCCCTGGTCTGCACCTTAGCTCTGCTAGTGATCTTCAGCCATGCAGCCTTAGCAGCTCTCCACACTTGCTGTGAATGGTCCCACCTGGTGAATGAATGCCTTTGGTATTGTGAATTACGTGGGTAGTTTCTTGTTCAGTGTCATCTGCTTTGACAACCCCAAGCTGCCAGCCTTTTGTGTCATTAAGTGTTTTTATTTTTTATTTATTTATTTATTTTCTCAAGGAAAATTTATTTCTCTGAGAAAGGCAAGACTTACATGTTATGAGAAGGATGCCTGGGCAGTTACCCACACTGCCAAGTCTTAAGTCAAATTGTATGTATTGCTTAGCCTTCCAGAGAGCAGCATCTAATGGTGACAAGCTCATCACACAGGACTCGACTGGAACTTTTTGATTCTGTTCTCTGAGCTCTGCATTTCAAACTACAAAATGGATGGCCCAGGAAATGCTCATCCACCATGTCAGTGTCTTCCCCCAAAGGCAGATTTCCAGCCTGCTGTGAGCAGGGAGACATCACACCTTTTACTTAACAATGCTGGCTGCACACTTCTCCCTTCTTCTCAGACTTTTTCCTTGGCTTGAAATATCAGATGTTCCTTCCAGTTAGCAGTTCTCTGAGGCAAGGACCCAGGTAAAGGCTTATTTCTGCTTGAATAATCCAGGATTAGTATCTCCATCTCCTCTGTTGCCAAATAAAAACAGCAGCTGGCAGGCACGTCTGCTGAGTGAATAAGCTGTGTTTGTGTACACACCACCTTTATTGTGCATTACAGTCAGTGATGGATCTTAAAAATTCAATGAGAAAAATGTGGTACAGAGAAAAAGAGTAATAGTTCCAGGGTCCAAAAGACTGGGATTTCAGGATAGTCCTTCTAGAAGGAAATGGTCTCCAAGATTTCTCCTGTCCAAAAGTTTGGATAGTATCTTGTCAAAGGAGGATGCGCTGCCGTTTGTTTATTAAAGTATAATGACATATCCTAGGAAGGGGTGAAAGGAATGTGTAAGCGTTTGCTCAAGATGGTTCAGTCGGCAGTTTCTGGGTTGAACAGAAGAGACAAACATACATCCATTTAGTTCTTCCATTCTCTTTTCTCTTCTCCCGTGTTTTTATTTTTATTGAACCTGAGAAACATGTTACGCATGGTTTATTATACGGTGTAGCAGAATATTGAGACCTGGGTCAGATGAATGACTTAGGTGTGGTCTTAATGTAGACATACTTTCATTCTCTCAGGACTTTCTGGAGGAGTGCGTGTCCAGTTCTGCAAGACGGAAGCCAGAGTTGCTGGGCCTTGAGTGACTGAGTCACTGCTGTCCCTCATCTTGTAGGGGGTGTCGTTGCTCATTCCTCATGGCCTGGCTTTGTCTTATACTCATGTTCCTCCGAGAAATTCTTTCCTAACTGATGTGGGGATGAGTAGCTACCATTGCAAATATCTGGGAAGAGACTCAAAGGAGGGAAATTTCTGGTAAATTGTCATCTGGGCTCTGTTCCTTAGATGCAGTTAGGCCACCAGCTCTCTCAGGTCCTTGGTGTGGGCACTGCTGTCTCTGGTCTTTTGTCAGATGTTTGATTTTGGTTTACTTCTTGGTGTTTATGGATTAAACGGGCCCAGCAGTGGATGCACAGGTGGAACTACTGCTGTCACTGCTGCATGACGTGTTTGCAGTGGTATCTTAGACACTTACATGTGCATTGTGACGTGTTGGGTCCTGCAAAGAAAAGAGCAGGTGGGGTGCTGAAGACTCAGAATTCTCCTTCCAGGAAACCTTTGAGAAGGCAAGCCTGAGCAGCAGCAGCAGTGGGGCAGCCAGCCTGAAAAGTGAGCTTTCAGAGAGCGCAGAGCTGCCTGGGGAGGGCTTCCACGGCACCCTGCAGTGTGGGAAGGAGGAGGACAGGACCTGTGAGGAGGTGCTGTCCGAGGACAACTTCCACCTGGAGAGTGTGGAGAAAGGTGAGTCGGTGGAGTGGTGAGGGCAGACATGCACTGGGGACCTTCTGTTCTAGGCTCACCCCCTTCTTTTCTCTGCAGATGTGTATTCTGAGCTGGACGATGAGCTGGACATCTTGGACAACTGTAGCAGCTCCAGTTCAAGCCCTCTAAAGGAGTCTACATTTAGTAAGCTCACTGTACAAGTTTGTAATTGTGGGACCGCAGTGGTGTGGTCCTGAGAGTGAGAGGGCAGATGGAACATGGGATGGCTGCCTCAGGTTCAGCACTCATGTGGACAGCCAGAGGCCAGATACCAGGCAAAGGGGTGCTTTTTCATTTTTATGAGAAAACGCAGGTTGTGACCAGGGAGCTGAAATGACTAGGTTGCAGACAGCCCAGTCCCCTTAGGAATGATGGACATGGCATTTCATCAGTCTGTGGGTTAGAGTAACTAGGAACTCATGGGAGAAATCAGCCAAGGTGTAATATAACTTTTGTGCAATTGTATTCTTACTCATTGTCCTTGTTTCATCTCTGTCACTGATAAAACACCAACAAAGGCCACTTAGGGGGAGGAATGGCCTTTTTAGCTCACAGTTCCAGGATGGCATCCATCACAGCAGGGAGCAAGGAGGCGGGAACTTAAAACAGTCACAGATGAGAGCAGAGTGAAGTGAATGCATACATGCTCGTGTTTGGCCCACTTTCTATACTCAACAGGCCAGGACCAAATCTAGGGAATAGTGCCACCCACAACAGGCAGGGCTTCCCATCTCAGTTAATCCAACTGAGAAAATCCCTCACAGGCATGCCCACAGGCCAACCCGATCTAAGGCAACCTTCACTGAGACTCCTTTCTCAACTGACTCTAGAATGCGTCAAGTTAATGAATGAAACCAAATATCACAATTATATATTTAGTGCATCTAAGTAAAATAAATATCTTAAATGTTGAGGACTATGAAAAATATGATGTGTAAAACCAGCCCAATATTAGTCTTAAATTGAAATAATAACAAAAAAAATAAAAAAATTGAGGAATAGGAAAGAAAAGAAAATAATATATTTAGATAGAATTTAAAGACTGTAAGGAAAAATGGGATCAAATCAACTTGGCAGGCATGAAACTGAAAGAAATGTTAAAATAGAAATGGAGAAAAAAATAAATCTCACTGAAGAGTATGTTAACTGGATTTAAATTTTCTAACTAGAGAGACTTTAAATAAATGTGAAGTATAAATAATTCTGTCTGCTCAGTGATTATGCTATGAAAACCCCAGGAGAGAAGACAGAAAATAGCCTTGCTAAAGATCCACGTGGAGTTCCAAGGATTTAGCCATATTCCTTGTCTTTTCTATACTTAATGACTCCATCAAAACAGTGACTAGATCTTCCAGATTTTCAGGAACAATCACCATGACGAATTCTTTGTTTTATATTTCCTAAGAGTTCCTGCCTGGGAGACAAAGCGCCTTGATTTGTAGTTGGAGGATGATGGACACCATGCAGGAGAAATGAATACTTCATGCATGTAAATGTGTAGCAAATCCTAGAAGAGCCTCATTGGTTGGTGATGAGCATGGTGGTGTACATCCCTAGTCACAGCACTGGAGATGGGCGGCAGGGAGGCAGAAGGAGAGACAGGACCTCCATGTGGAGATGTCCGCACACATGCTTGAAGGTTGAAATGACACAGACATGCTGTTTAATAACAGTTTTCTGTTTATCATCTTTCCTTTGGAAGAAAAAACCGTTATATAAACCAATCAAGTGCATGGTCATTTTTAACATTATATTTGAGCAAATACTTTCAAGAAAAATGGTGGTTACAGTGAAGGGCGGCTACCACAACAGTAGAGCCTGAGCAGTTGAGAAGAGGGTTGCTGGAGGCCAGGATACAGCTTGTGGCTGAGCACTGGCCGGAAACACACCTAGCGGGGACTCTCGCAGCACTGGACACAAACCAAGGCAATGCACAACAGCAGCGAAAGCCGCAGTCTCTGGAGTGATAATTCATAGTTACTTCTATTTTCTCATTTTAGGCATTTTAAAGAGAAGTTTCAGTGCTTCGGGAAGAGAGAGGCATTCACAGGCCAGGTATGTCTGGAAGTGCGTTTAGTCTAGGCAGAGATGAGCCACTTGGGGCTAAGTTGCCCCATAACTGGCAGAAGTCACTGTGGACATATGGACATAGAAACTGTCAGCTTTCCCAGAGCCAGAGCCTAGGACTGCTTAGTGGTTTAGCATGCTGCAGAGCGCTAGGCCTCGGCTGGCCCCTGCTGGGTCTGCCTTCTTCTAGTTCTGTGACAGCCAAACAGTCGGTCTCTCTGAGCATAATCTGAGCCAAGGCAATGGACTAGCCTTGCACAGTGAGCTCACCTGAGGTCCTGGGTCCTTGGAACATGGGTGTGTGACTCAGTTCCATGGCAAAGGTGGGCAAGGTGAGGAAAGGGGACTTGGGGACACACCCTTCCTCCTAAGGATCCAGCCTGGATGTTGTGTTTGTGACTCCTGCTCAGACATATTTGGCATAACTCCTTTATACAACCACTGCCATCTCAAAAAGATGATGACACACGAATGCACACACACACACACACACACACACACACACACACACACACACACACTCTTTTTAAGAGAAAGGAGAACTTTTTAGGGGACAATAACTTTTGGGGGTAAGAACTAAAACTAAACTATTAGATTTGGCCTTTGCAAGTCCCATGATCCTTAGGAGAATGGTTTGGGTGGCATTGGGGAAGCATGGCTGGGACCTCAAAGGCTGGCTGCAGTAATCTTGGAGCTGTAGAAGCAGAGACAGCTGCAGGATGTGAGGAGTGGCTGGGACAGTTAGCGTCAGGGAAAGAGCCTCCTGGAATCAACATAACGTCAGGGAATGCCCGTGGAGAGGCACTCTACAGGGAACACACAATCAGGCATGATTAATTTGAAAGAAATGGCACCAGAGAAGTGTGGGGGGAGGGGCACAGCACTGGCTTTCTGTCTGCAGAGACAGAACCATACAATTAAGATCCTCAGATAGAGAGGAGGGGCCTACTTATGAGAAGATGTTCTCGGCCACTGCACAGAGGATGGCCTAGATTCGGAGTACTCTCATCCAGGAGCACTCAGTACAGGGCTGGGGATGATGAGCAGATGGCAGAGGGACACTCAGAGGCTGAGCACCCTTAATGCGGACGCACACCCAAGTGCCGACGCCAGCAAACTCTGACATACAGCTGGATGCCCCAGTTAAGAGGGCTTTACATAAAAATGGAAATTTCTACCAGATAAATTCGGACATCTTAATTGTAGCCTTAATTTCTAGAAGGATCCATGGGAGCCTTCCTCATTTGTAGTAGTTCTGTTTGCGTGCAACCCTTTGGAGATAACAAAAAATGTATGTTACATATTTCAAATCTTGAGGGGATTTTTTAAAATCTAGAAATTAGTTAAACTTTTTGTAACAAATTATATTAAATAGAGTTAGTAGATAGAAGTGCTGTGAGTTGTCTTTCTGTACTCTAAATATGTGTTGCTCCCATTGGATAATAAGTAAAGCTGCTTTGGCCTATGACAAGCAGAATAGAGCCAGGCAGGAGATCCAAACAGTGATACAGGGAGAAGAGGGCGAGTCGGGGGAGTGGGCAGAATCAGGGAGATGCCAGCGCTGCCCAAGAAGCAGGATGTGAAAGTACCGGTAAGCCAGCAGCCACATGGTGATACATAGATGAATAGAAATGGGTTAATTTAAGTGTAAGAGCTAGTTAGTAATAAGCCTGAACTACCAGCAGAGCATTTATAAGTAATATTAAGCCTCGGAGTCAATTATTTAAGAAATGGCTGCCAGGTATTTGGGAACAGGCAGGTGGGAGAGAAACTTCCGCCTACATAAACATTCAACCAGAAGCAGAGGCACTATGGAGTGGTGTCTACCAGGTACTTATGAATCTGTGAATATGGCAAGTGGCCAGGACACTGAGGCTGGTGCTTCCCAAACTGTGTTCCAATATGGCTGAAGACTGACCTAAAAGCCCATTCCTGTAGCTGTGTCTCGTGTGTGGGACATGCTGTGTGACGAGCCCCCGCGAAGCACAGTTGGTTTAAGACAGGCTGTTTTCACTGCAGGCGTTCACAGTACAGAGTAAGGAATATGGCACAAGGTAGATGGGGACAATGAGGGAAGACAGTCTGCACATTATACAAAGCAGGAGGAAAGAAAACTAAACATTTTTTACTTCTTTCCAGGTGACTCTAATGGAGTCTCTGAATTAAAATGAGACAATTTTAAAGTATAATTTCTAGTTATCTTAAAGTCATTATATAAAGCTAAAGTTCTTTTTTATTTAATTTGTTTAGGATTTTCCTAGGCTTCTTGGTGTATTAATGTGAAATATAAATTAATAAAATATGTAGAAACCAAATGATGCATTAAAACCTAAAAGAAGATCAAGATACTACATACTAGAGTAAAAATAAATGGGAAAGTCATCCCTGTAGAGGTTTTTGGCTTTTCTGTATCCAGGACGAACAAGTGTGGTGGTGACAAGGAGACCCTGAGTACTCATCAGAAAGCCACCTGGTCTGGGGTGAGCTGCTGCCACAGCGATGCACAGGCCTGCCCTAAGCACAGCTTCTGGAATTTAGAATCCAGGTGTGACAGTGGCTGACCGTAACAGAGAGAAAGCACAGGCAAGACATTCTCAAACGTGATCACCCCAGACAGAAGCAGGAAGATCCCTGGAAACAGTGAATTCAAGACCAATCTGAGTTTCTAAGTTAGGGTTTCTGTTCCTGTGATGAAACACTGTGACCAAAAAGCAAGCTGGGGAGGAAAGGGTTTATTTGGCTTACACTTCCACATTGCTGTTCATCACTGAAGAAAGTCAGACAGGAACTCCAACAGGGTAGGGTCCTGGAGGCAGGAGTTGAGGCAGAGGCCATGGAGGGGTGCTGGTTTCTGGCTTGCTTCCCATGGCTTGCTCAGCCCACCTTACAGAACTCAGGACTACCAGTCCAGAGGTGGCACCACCCACCATGGGCTGGGCCCTCCCCTATTGATCACTAGTTGAGAAAATACCTTATACCTGTATCTCAAGGAGGTATTTCCTCAGCTGAGGCTCCTTCCTCTCTGAAGACTCTAATGTGTGTCCAGTTGACACACAAAACCAGCCAGTACACTGGACAATGTTGCAAGAACCCCAGCTCAAAAAAGTAAGAACATTTATCTGGTCATTTATTTTGGTATGCCAGGCTTAGGCTAAATAGTATGTGGGTGTTTCTTTACTTCCCTGGTACAGCGTGTTGCATATAGATGCTGATCCACAGATATTTGTTGGGTGCTTGTTCATTAGTAAATTAATGAGTTATCTCACTACAATTTCTGAGTTTCTTACTGTAAAGGACTGAAATCTTGCTCACTTCCTTGAATTAATTTATAGTGTTAGCTGTAGATTAAGGCCTGCTTTTTTTTTTTATTCTGTTGCTTAGGCAACAAGATTTCTCCATGCCTACTTGCCTTCTGTTGCCAAGGCAACAGGGTGTAGTTGGCTGGCTGCTCCGAAACATCGGATGTTTGCAGTGTCAGAGATTCCTGCAGTGAATACCTTCTTTGTGAGGATGGTTTTACTTGAGGGTGTGCTCCTGACTCTAATCTTTGTAGAGAGAGATGGCTGCAGAGGTTTCTGACCATCCAGCATCACAGATGTGACCAGAAGGACCCTTGCATTGTCTCAGGACCCACAGTCCCTCCCTCCTAACAGCCGTCTCATTATTTACCTGCAGCCATCCTGCCTCCACTTCTCTTTCATAATCTGGGTCTCATTTTGCTTTTATTGAATATGGATGCTTGATCACTGCTTACCAGAATCAACCTGGCCTCTCTGCCAGGGTCACAAGCCAGCAATCTTCCTAGCAGCACCACTACAACAAACAGTACTATGCCACCAGGAAGTATTATCCCTTTTCTATGGCAGTTCTAAGATTGCCTGGCTGTTGCTCATTTGCTTCCAGCCATCAATACAGTCTGAAGGGAAGGCCAGGAGCCTGGCACCACCCCCTCACCGAGATAACAACTCTGTTAACACAGTCTGAAGGGAAGGCCAGGAGCCTGGCACCACCCCCTCACCGAGTTACCAACTCTGTTAACATTGCCGTGGATAAAGACCTTGACTAAACATGAGAGCCCAACCTCCCTCAGTTCACCTCTCCTCTCTGTCATGGTCATGAATGTTGAAGGATTCTAGTTACCTTGTATGTCATGGCTGCAGTGACCTCAAATGACATGTATTATAAGCCAAGCTTCTCATTTCATATGATGTATTTAAAGGATTTCTTTGAGAGAAAATTCTAGAGCGTTATCTATTTCACGGCCAGGACTTTAATGACAAAATAATTATCCAAGTAATTCACGCTTTTCTGACAAAATAATTACCAAACCAATTCACACTGTGCTTTCATTAATTCAGAGTGAAATCTGTTTTAGGAACCGCAGAGTTCGGCTGCATCTCCTGCCTTCCCACTGACTGCTGTGGAGGGCCGTCTAGGCTTACACACACCTCAGCACGTCAGTCTCCTCAGGCTTATGAGCTGTGGACCAGGTCATGCTGGATCTGAGGACAGCTAGAGGTCATGACCTTTAGAGTCCTTTCAGCTTCTGAAGTGCTGTCGCCAGCTTTAGAAGCCGTTTGTGCCCATTTAAAAACTTTCATTAGACAACGTCTTCCATATGCTAAGTCTTCTCACCAGAAAATATGTCTGAAATCTCTCCCTGTGTTAAATCATCCCTGTGGCCAGCTTGAGCTATTGTGGGAATGCCATCATCTGGAATCACAACTCTCCATAGGTCATAAGCATTCTTTGTGCCTCGGTGTAGAAGTTCCTCAGGCTCTGCCTCATTCCTACCATCTGTCTGCCTGTGGGCCCAGCAATTGCCCAGGAAGAGCTGTGGCTTCTGTTCACAGTGGAGCTATGCCATTTTGAAGTTACAGATGACTGTCCCTCCTTGTGGCTAATAGCTCATCTTCAGAGAAATTAATGGGTTTTCTGCTGCACTGCGGAGAAAGCAACCTTAGAAGCTGAGACTATGTGGGTGGTTTCTTTTCACTACTCGTGCAGGGCCTCTATGGAAAGAATAAATGTGTGTGTGTGTGTGTGTGTGTGTGTGTGTGTGTGTGTGTGTGTGT
>CABHPP010136619.1:0-15894 GCA_902168425.1 Peromyscus attwateri | reverse complement strand
CTCCTCCTCCTCCTCCTCCTCCTCCTTCTTCTTCTTTTTTATTTTTATTTTTTTTCAAGACAGGGTTTCTCTGTGTAGCTTTTGGAGCCTGTCCTGGATCTCACTTTGTAGAACAGGCTGGACTGGAACTCACAAAGATTTGCCTGGCTCTGCCTCCCGAGTGCTGGGATTAAAGGCGTGCGCCACCACCGCCTGGCTAGCAAACTTTCTTTGAAAGTGTTATGGACAATTTAAGGCTGTCACAACGTCAGTATAGATGCAAAGCGAGATGGTTTTATTGTTAAAATGCCTAAAAGTGTCACATTGACCCTGGCTGCCATACTATTGTCTTGGCAAACGTGAGTCAACAATATAAGTGTGGATCTGATATGATGGTTGTTTTAGACTCTTTAACAGTGAGAGCAGAATTCCTACACATGCAAGCAAGCCATGGCTTCTGCATCATAGAAATTTGGTTAGTTTTGAAGAATGGATTGAGTTGGTTTAGTGTAAGATTTGATTTTAACCAAACAATTTACACTGCAAATATATATGTAATCTCTTTATACTTTGCCTTTAAAAAAATGTTGATCTATAAAAGTATGAACCACAGGCACTAACACATTTTAAGTGTCAGTGAATGCTACCTTTTACTCAAAGAACAAGTTTCATTTTTACTAATCATATGGAGCACACTCACACACATGAGAACAGGCTACCACCTGCAAGCGATTCTGCTTCTGAGTTCAAACTTTTGATCTTTATTATCCTCCATTTTAATGCAAAACTGCTTTCCTGCCTATTGTAAACGTACTTTAAAAAGTGTTGCAGGTACATTTGGACCACTGTTGGTTTAACAAGTTACAAATAGCTGGCAGTGGGCAGTGTGCTCACCTGCCCATGACTCCACTCCAGGCACACCTTGAGACTTTCCTCTGTGAGAGTAAAGGGTGATGCTGACTGCACACTTCCACCATATGGGTTAGGACATCTGCTGTGGATTACACTAGCATCACTTGGTTATGAGGAAGACAAACACAATGACATATATGAGTGATTTTTTTTTTAGGCGTGCTCTATTATTGTATTTTTACTTATTTAACCTTAAATTAAGCTTTCTTAGGTGGAGAGAAACACATTTGAAATTAAAAAAAAAAAAAACATCCACAGCCCTGAATTTCCTGAGTATTCTGTTAAAAATGACAGAGAAGAGAGAATTTAGTCAAACCCTGAGCAGCCCCAGGAATGTATCTAGCATATGGGAACCATTCTCCTTGTGCTGTGCAAGGACAGAGGTGAGAACCATGAGTTTGGGGTTGCGTGTCACTGTCTAATGTGATTGTGACTGGTTCTTAGGGACCTTTGAGTCCATAGTATGATAACAGCAGAACTGAGAGGCACCCCAGTCCTGTAGAATCATGAATGCCGAACTACCACAGTTAATGCTGTTAAAAGACCCCATGCTGTCTTTGCCTGTTAACTAGATTGTGGCAATAGTATGTTGCGTTCAGAGTCCTTGGGCTGAGTAACAGATGGAGTTCCCTGTCTACAGCTCTGAAAACTTAAAGTGCTGGCAGGAATTAGCATGGAGTCCATGAGTGAGAGAACATGTTAGTTCAGTCACTTGTGATATCTTCTGCAGATTTTACCACAGCCAAGGGCCATTTATATCATATCTCTAAGCTTTCTCCATTTGAACCTTTTTACAGACGTTTATATTATCTCTGTAATGGGAAGCCAGCACAGTGTCACTTGCCCTAAATAGAGGACAGTTCTAAACATAAATAAAAATCTTATAAAAACACTGGACTTCTGTGCAGATTTTGCTGCCTGCTCACCCTGAGCTCTGGGGCCATCATGAGAAGCAATAAGCTAGCATTTGAGAAACTGAAGACATATGTGTGCCTCACTAAACTTTATTCATGATGTTATCAGTATGAAGAAAAAAAGAAAAGAAAATTGGAAAAGGAATATATTTTCTATGGTGCCATTCCACACTCGGTGTGAGAGAGCATGAGGTCTCAGGAAACTCTGCTCTTTATAAATAATTGATTGAGTCTGTGCCCACATAGTTACACAACTAGTCACTGCTGACTGTTCTCTTTTCGAGGCAAGGAAGATGGCGTATGTCTGTGAAAATTAAATCATATAAAAATGTAACATAGGAATGTATTCCTTGCCACATATGTGGAGTACACTGTAATGTCATGAACATCATTAGTATGGGTTGAATTTATGTGTGTGTGTGTATGTGTGTGTGTGTGTGTGTGTGTGTGTGTGTGTGTGTACTTTATGAATGTGTTTATGTGTGTGCAGGTATGGTGGATGCCAGAGGGTGATGTCAAGTGTCTCAATTACACGCTACCTTATTTTTTTGAGAATAAATAAAAAGGTGGCTGATGCACTTCAGGGACCCTCCTGTCTCTGCTTCCCCATGGCTGGGATTGCAACTCTGTGATTCTGTGCCTTTTACGTGAGTGCTGGAGATCCAAATTCAGGTGCTCATGCTAATGAGCAAGCGCTTCACCCACTGAGCCTCCAAGTCAAATTCCTAAGTATAAAGTGCTGTCAGCCAGGAGCATGGCCTGATGTGGCTGGAGTAACCCTGATGTTCCCTCCCTCCCTGCCTCCCTCCCTCCCTCCCTCAGCTTTTCATTTAGACGGAACATGACACCCCGGCGATGAGTTGATGTATGAGGGCTCTCAGTCTGCACTATCAATAGAAACTGTCACTTCACGATTGCTGGGCTCTTAGATAGGTGACTTTAAATGACTGTGATCTATTTTTGTACTTGTCCTTTGTTCATAAAAGTCAGCTCTGAATAAAGTAGTCTGTGTTTCACCTGAATATTCCAGAGTCACAGATCATGTTCTGGCTGGCTTCCTATGGACGCCCTTTCTGGTTAGTTATTGGCACATGCTGTGTAAAATGACTTTCTATGATAGCCAAAGTAGCCACATGTTTACCTTATTGTATCACATGGCAACCTTCTTAGGACATAGGAGCTCAGCAGATTTTTGTCCAAATGCCTGTGCTAGTAGCCTATACAAATGCAACTTGGCACATAATTGTATGCCTTTCTGTATTTCTGTTGGAATTTGGAGTATATTGTTTATATCTCTCAACTAGCTGGTAAACATCTTGAGTAGACATTTACACACACACACACACACACACACACACACACACACACACACACACGTGCGCTCGTGCGCACACGCTCCTTTGAGGTCAGACATTCGAAATGATTTGTTGAGTAACCAATGCAGACCTATTGCTACAAAGTTCCTTGTTTCTCTTCACACATCTAATCTGAAATCCAAACTCAGAAACACTCCAAAACCAGAAGCTTTGCATGCTGATGCGAATGATTCTCACCTGATGTCATATGCTGAATTCCAGTCAGCGAAGACACTGTGTGAAATCATGGCCAGGTTGTGTGTGTCTTAGGTGTGCACGAGCTATTATGTATTTAAATGTATATGAACTGTAAATGAAATTTGGGTGCAGACTTTACTCCCATTCTCAAGATAGCTCATCATGTGTGTACTAATATGTCCAAATATGAAGCAGTCTAAACTTCAAAGCATTTCTCTTCCTAAATACGTCAGAGAAAAGCTCCTCATCAGAATTTTGCTTTTAGGTTTGGGACTGGGGTTGTAGGAGGATGGACAAACTCACTTTACCAGTGATGACTTGCTTTCTAGTTCTTCATGCCAAGGAGACACTGAGTAAGGTATGCCAGATCCCAGGAGGATGCTGCCTATAGATGAGGATATTTTTCATTATTTTTCTATATTTTATTTTTAATTATGTGTATGTGTGCATGTTTGTGTGTGGGTATGCGGTGCATGAATTTAGGTGTCAACAGAGGCCAGAGGCATCAAATTCACTGGATCTAGAGTTATAGGTGGTTATGACCTGCCTGATATGGGTTCTCGGAACTGAACTTAAATCCTCTGCAAGGATAGTGAGAGTCTTAATCACTGAGCCACCTCTTCAGCCTCCATTTCCGTATCTTTGAATTCAATAATCAGGGAGCGATGATCTCGTGGAGGACTCAGGGATGCCTTGCTCTTTCACCCCTCTTGCCTGCAGGTAATTTTTCAGGATGCTGTTGACGTGTGTCAGGCTGACATTAGACAAACTGACGACTGCTGGTCTCTTCCCCCGGAAGCAGTTTTGTACCCATAGCTTGCAGTATGGTAGCTGGGGTTTTTGAACTGCCCGTGCTGATGCTGATCTAGGTATTGAGTGTAGCAGAACCCTACCCAGGGTATGTATGTGCAAACGTGTCCTATACATATGCATACACACCAAAAGAAGGGGGGAGGAAGGAGGGAGGGAAGAAGGAAACAAGAAAGGCTGGGAAGGAAGAGGTTTATTTGACTCCTAGTTTGGAGTTTCAGAGGCATGGCGCTGGCAATGGCCCAGGCTGGAGGCAGTGTTGTTGCGAAGCCATGTACACATCTGGTGGCAGATGTGTACATGGCTTCGCACAGCACTATGCACATCCGGGTCTGTTTTCCTTTTCTGAATAAGACCTCAGGGTTCATTTGTGGGGACTCTACTCTGTCTCAATGTAGTCACATTCCCAAGGACCAGCCTGGCCTGGATGTGCTCAGGCATGTTGTTCATATCCACATAGTACTATCACATGAAGGGTGACAGGGGTGGAATACCCTACATATTTAGGAAGTAAATCAAGATCAAACAGCAGCCATCTTGGCGGTGGCTCTCCACAGACAGCTACCACATGTTGTAGGTCCTCTGCAAAGCGTGTATGACCTCACCACCTGCAGTTTACTCCACTTCAGATGAAGACACTAGGGCTCAGAGAAGGGTGCCTTGCCTGAAAGCATGCTGCTGGTACCCTGAAGAGAAAGCACACTCAATTCAGGCCTCTGCCTGCAGCTCCAGGCCTCCTATGAAAAGGTCTTCCTCACGGTCCATGTGACTCCTGGCTTCCTCTCCTGCTGAGCACTGGCTGTACCTTTCATGGCACTGCCCAGCCAGGCCAGAAATGACTGATGGTGTCCTTTGTGAAACTGTCCTTGTACTTGGAGACTGCCAGTCAAGTGTGTCTTCCATCATGCCAGAGCTGTGTCCCATGCCTAGTGAAGGCCGACCTAGTCATTACGGTCCCCACAGCAACCCCCACATCACCACCCCATTCCTTATAGGGCAGTGTAGCTAGAGTTTTCCTGCTTGGTCCACAGTCAGGGCAAATCTCTCTCACCTGCCAGTCCCACAGCCACTCAGACCCAACCAAGTAAACACAGAGACTTATATTGCTTACAAACTGTATGGCCGTGGCAGGCTTCTTGCTAACTGTCCTTATATCTTAAATTAATCCATTTCTATAAATCTATACCTTGCCACATGGCTCGTGGCTTACCGGCATCTTTACATGCTGCTTGTCCTGGCGGCGGCTGGCTGGCAGTGACTCCTTCTGCCTTCCTGTTCTTTTAATTCTCTCTGTTAGTCCCGCCTATACTTCCTGCCTAGCCACTGGCCAATCAGTGTTTTATTAGCAACACATTTGCCATACAGAACATCCCACAGCAGGGCAGTATTTGCCCTTCTTCAGGAGGCCCTGCCTCCTCTACTGTTACTTTGTCTTCCTGTCTCAGAGTTTCCTGGCAGGAAGAATTCAGAAAAATAACAGGTTGATACTTTATCCTGGTTTACTATTAGACTAGAGTGTTATCTTTCTGTTGTTCTGCTTTTAGTAATGAAAACTATAAAGACTTATACTTAAAATATTTTAATTTTGTTACAGCTAAATTTTAACAAGAAATAATGTATATATAATATTGTGCTATACAAAGTAAATTGGTAACATATTATGGATAGCTTTCCTTATATATTCCTTCTCTCCCTCTAAATGTGTGTGTGTGTGTGTGTGTGTGTGTGCATGTGGTGTTGTGTAATATTTGTGTGTAGGTGGCATTTGTATAGGGGGTTGTGTATGTGGCGTGTGTGTTTGCATGTGTGTGGTGTGGTGTGTGTGTGTGTGTGTGTGTGTGTGTGTGTGGTGTGCACGTGTGTTGTGTGTATGTGGTATGTGTGTGTGTGTGTGTGTGATTGTGTATGTGGTGTGTGTGTGTGTGTGTGTGGTATTTGTGTGTGTGTGTGTGTGGTTGTGTATGTGGTGTGTGTGTTTGCATGTGTGTGTTGTGTGGTGTGTGTTTGTGATATGTGTGCACATACATGCATACTTGAAATTAGCTCAGAGCTGATTATTCATTGGTATTTTAGGGAAGCTTGTTTTATAAAATGTTGGTAGTGAGAGGGCTATTAAGGAATAGCCAGGAAACCAATGGGAGAAGAAAGGGAGGAACTGTGAATAATAAAGGGATATACTATTCTATCACCGTGTACACATATAAACATGTCATTGTGATCTGACATTTCACGCAATTAATGTGGATTTATTGAAAAAGTAAAAAAAAATTAGGACACATCTGTCAATGGTTAAGGAGTGCAGTATTGACAGGGAGCTACTCTGGAAAACGTGTTAAGAGAAAGTGACTCAGAGCCAGATAAAGTGATGTGCCTGAGAGTGCCATATCGCCAATCACTGAATAAAGAAGCTATTTATTTGGATCTTAAAGTTGTTTTTGTCTGCCTAAGGGAAAGTCACTTACTCTTCCGTGTAGAGGGTTCAGTGAGGCTGAGTGACGGCTAGAAGATGATGAACCATGGCTCCCAGACTAGAGTTAGCTGAAGTTGTCTGGGAAATCCATTGTTTGCAAGTGTTACAGACTGATTCCCCGCACACCAGTCTTGCTTTGAAGTTTTCTTTCCTTCCTAAAGCCAACTCATGCCACAGGATAGTATCCTTGCTAGAACCACACCCCAAACAGGAGTCCTAAACTCCCCACAATGTAACAGCAGCAGGAACCTGAGAGATTTCTGGCAGAGTGGGGATTTAGAATCACCTTATTCTGTGTGTTTGTGGTGAGAAGTAACAGATCAGGTAGAAATATGTAATACTTTTAACATAAAATTCAAAGGGAATAGGATTCAGGATATGTGAAGAACATTTGCAGATCAATAAAGGAACAGTATAAGCAATTATCCAGCAGCAACGACAAAAACCCAATAATTTCACTAACATTCAACAACTACAAAGTAGAAAAAAATACAGATTGACACCATTAGAATTTAATAGTAAGTAGTGTTGATCCAGCTATGGGAAAATATGTTTTTTTTTCTAGTCAGAGTGTGAAATAATTCAGGCTCTTTAGAAGGTGTCTGTTTCAATGAGAAATGAGTGTGTCTTTGGCCTTGGTAAACCTTGGCTCCTCAGTGAGACATGCACTATAGCGTTGCTGACGATCATGAGAAACGGATGGCACTGAGGTCCTGGCCAGGCGGAAGTTGCTAAGCGAACCACAAGGCACACAGGCAAACCATAGCCTCTTGCAGGGTCCTGAGGAAGGAGCTGGAACTGGTCTATCCACAATACACTGAAAAACAATCACCCCTGCAACCGTCTCTGTGACAATAATGCATCTCCATTCCGCTGACAAGGAGATGCCTCGAGGGGAAAGAAAAGAGGAAAATGAAAGAGAAGGGAGGTTCTATATATAAATTCTTTTTGTGGTTTTACCTTTCAAACTCTGTTAGAAGTGGCCCACAATGAGTAGTACTCTGAATGAGCCCTTGCTGCGTGTGGTGTACTCTGAAGCTTGCCAGTTCTCTTCCAATTCACTGCATTCATTGCTCACAGTGCTGCTCATAACCTGTTAAACTGATGTCAGGACTCAAAGACAATTTGAAAGCTGGTGTTCGGAGTTACTTGTACACGTGTGTAAAATGGATGGGCGTAGGGGATGGGAAGACACTTAGCTAATGTCAGCAGTCATTTCTGATGAGTGGTCCTCAGAAGAGGTGGTCCCGGAGCCTTGAGCCTCATCTGTAATACATTTTTGTGTGCTTGATTTACAAGGGACTTTTGCAACTAAATATTTGAAATTTTATTTTAAGAGTAAGCAATCAAAGCTATTTTTGAAAGTCCAGAGTTTTCTAGAACTGAGGAGTGCTGTCAGATGGACTCAAATGAAGTTTTTTTTTTTTAAGTGAAAGTGCATAGCTGTGTGTTAAACAACAGGCATTCTAGCTAATTCTTTGTTTTTGTGTTTAGGGCCACAGATGAGCACATGTTTGTGGAAAGGTACAGTCAAGCCTGTGTGGTACCCACTCAAAATGCTGTTACAAACCTAAGTGTTCAGCCATGCTGAGAGACTTTAGCTTGTTATCTACAAATGCTGTATCTGCAAATCCGAACAGACTAGCCAGCATGAAATGACACAACCTCAAGTCCTCCGGGGTTCACTTGACAGCATGTCCTGTTTTTAGTGAGCTTGGGCAGAAGGTTGTCTTTCCGGAGGTCTTTGGTGGGGAGCACAGGGAGAGGTTGGGGCTACTGTGGGGAGCAGCCAGCATCACCGCTGTGGTCTTAGCTACAGTTAGTTAATTCTTGTGATTTACTTGCTCATTTTTTCCCCTGAGGGTAATTTATTAAATCACAACTTAATGATCCAATAATTGATGCTTATGAGGAGTTTTCAAGAAAGACAGACCCTTTACATCTAAACAAGAAATTGGCATCAGATGGCACAGAGCTGGGTTATTTCTTGTGCTAATTTTCAAACACGTAAATAGAGATATTCATAAAGAGAATCTTCACGTTTTATTTTCCTCTTTGTTTTGTACCTTAAATGGATAATTTCATGTTTTTCAACAGCCACATTAAATTCTCTTTAATTTTTTTGAGAACAAAGTATTAATGGCAAGACACACAACCTTCTTCTGAAAGCCCATATAAAAGAATCATCTTTAAAATTGTAGTTATTGCTGAAGCAATTACTATAACAAATTTAATTTCTTAAATGTTTAAAATGGTATGGAAGAAAGAAAAGGGGGTCTTGGAAACTTAATTTTAATGAGAGAAAAATGGTAAATGAGTATTATCACAGAAAACAAGGTATAGATGGGGGCAGAGGAAGAGGGGGTGCTATGCTATTGGTGTCTTCCATGTTCTCCGTTGCAATTTTGGGTGAGAGGAGAGAGGTGCAGCTAACACAGGGAGTGAGGCCATTCCTATATTAGCTTTAGAGTTCTCAAGACTAGATGGCCGTGGTGAGGAATATGAAGCTGGTGAAGCAGCGCTTGTCTTGATTGACAGCAGTAGCCTGAATCTGTGATGGTGCTGTGGTTTCACGGTGAGAATTCAGGGCAAGTTAACCTTGTCCCCTGAGACCCAGAAGGAAGTCAAAGTAGACTTTAAGATTTACAATATTTAAGGATTTGAACAGTACTTAATTCTACTGTGAAGTTTTTGCCGATTTGATGTTTGTGTCTAGTAGTTTTGGTAACATTAGATTTAAAGTATGTTGTAGAAGGTATGATAAATTTATTATTTAAACACAAACAAAAAGCCCTCCTCAGAACTGCATATCTGAGGCACAACTTCCTCCCAATGGCAGCGTCCTGAATTTGCAAACAAAATATCCAACCAAGGGCATCTGGTCTTTCAAATACTATGCAAGGAATATTTTTGTTTCTTAGATGCTTGAGAAGTGGAGGGAAAGAAGAGCTTGTTTCATATTATAAAACACAGAAGTGTTGCAGGTCTCATTGGTAAGATGAGATCCTGGTTGGTTTTTTCCCAGAATTTTCTTCCATTTTCCATGAATACTTCTTTTAAGAGAACTTGACTAACTGGAATTTACCGCCCTCAGCATCTGCAGGCATTGCTGTATCCCAGCGGAAAGTACGACAGATCAGTGACCCCATCCAGCAGATTCTCATCCAGCTGCACAAAGTCATCTATATCACACAGGTCAGTGTCCACAGTGCCTAGCCTCTCATCTCAGCCACAAGGCCAGGGCCAACCCTGCGGAGAAAATATGGCCTTGTGGGACTTGGAATTAGAGTGAACACTTAATTCCTTCCTCCTCTCCAACCACATGTATGTGTATGTGAGGACACTTTGGCCTAGCAGTAAATGTGTCCTGTTTTCTCCATGGCCTGTACTCTCATTGTGCTTAAACAGACTTCCACACAAGTGGCTCTTTAGTGTGTAGGTGCAAAGAGGGACAGGACTTGGTAGCTTTTTCTACAAGCAGCTTTATCATAGGAATGGGGAAATGGGATCTTTCTCCTTTCATCTGCTTTGACAACAGAACCTCTCAAGGATGTGAAAGCCAGACCCCTGACTCCCATAAAACCCGGGACCATTAAGACTTTGTGACTCTGAGTACTGAGTACTCAGTACTGAGAAGCTCAGGGCTGAAGATTAGCTATTGGTTGTGGACATACTTCTGTCCAGTGCTGGACAACTGGGTGTTCCTTCACCTAAGACATGGACCACTTACTTGTAATATCTTTTTTCTCTTTCTTTTCTTTATTTTTAAGAAAGGATGTGTAGATATTTGGATAAGGAAATAAGTAATTTCCAGTTTCAGATAGCATCATCTGGCAGTTCTGTTCATTCTTTCACTCACTTGTCTTACACCTATCAAGTGCCAAATACTAGTCTAGGCATCGGGTGGCATGGATGTCTTGTAGTTAATCTTGATTTCCAACTAGATAAGCATTGGCATCGGCATGAAAGTAATGTCTGTGAGGGGCTCTTAGCTTGAGTTAACTGAAGTTGGAAGAGTTACCTCAGATGTGGCTATCATGGGCTGGAACCTGGGCTGAATAAAACGGAGAAAGGCAACTGAGTGTGAGCATGTGTCCAGCTGTTCTCTTCCTGCCTCTGAACCTTCCCTGCCTGACAGGCTGTGTGCCCTGGAACTGTAAGCCAAAATAAGTTCTCCAAAAGTTCTCCTTCTCTTCCTCCCTCCCTCCCTCCCTCCCTCCCTCCCTCCCTTCCTGAGGGAGGACCACCCACCCTGAGATCCCTGCTGAAGTCTGCTGGGAGTGAGCACTCCAGGGTGGTGTCCTGGAAAACACCCTCTGTGGGATCAGGAAGGCCACTGGGGGTTGTTGGTAGAAATGTCTAAAATGCCACTTATTGATGGCATCACTGAATGTGACTGGGGTATACACCAATCACCTGGGGTCCCAGCATGTACTGACTACTCTGCGGCTGAAGCTAAGCAAGAACAGAGGATCCTGGACACAGAAGGACAAGCTCCATCCTCCTCCAGGGTCTCTCAGCAGCTCTTACTTATAGAACCTACTATCTGGCCAGCTAGCCAGGGAGAAATGCCCTGCTGATGAGCAGGACAATCGTGAGGGACTGACAGGCACTGACCTCTACCTCCCTGGGGACAAGGCAGGCAAAGCCCCTCCCCCTTCGGTACTGTGCAGCCTCTGGGGTCTCCTTGCCTCCCTCATATCATTCACCCCCTACTTTGGGCATCTTGTGCTTGGAGATGAGTGCCTGTTTTGTCTGTCACTTTTGCCTCAAATCTAATGTTCTTTTCAGTCACACTGTCAATTGCCCTTCTGGACCCAAGGTTCTAAAATTGATCATTTTTCTCACTGTTTTCTGATGTCAGCTTGTGTCTTAGGTAATCACAAAGAACTCTTTAACTGATTAAACGGAAGAGTGTGGAGGAATACAAGGAAACACCTGGGAGAGAACTTGGTTAATGAATAGGAGTGTCACCTTCTAGATCAGACTGTAAACATAGCGTATTAAAGTGCATGTCCATTCATGCACTAGCATGAACACTTGGGAAAATACTCTTTAGTGTTATAGGAAGCTCTGTACATAGCTCTTTAGTTCCTTTAACTGTTAATCATTAAGTTGAGAGAAATATCCTTTGAAATTTAATATAATTTCTGTATCTAAATTCCTGAATGGTAAATAAACTCTTTAATGGATGTATACCCCTTCTTTGTTGGATTTCCATGCATTTTAAAGCAAGGGTAGAACTCTTATGAATGCATCATTATCCCGTTAAACTGCTGGTGTGCTGGATGATTTTGTCCTCTTTGGCCGGTGGCAGGCATCCATTCCAAGCTGTCAGTCCAGGCATAGCAACTGTGGTTCTTCCAAATGAGCTCTTAGAATACTTTCAACTTCATGTTATCGACATGAAAGGAAATATTCCCCTCTGGAACTTTAACTTACAGTGCTCAGCACAGCCAGTGCCATTCACAGGAAGGAGAGGCACACAGCTGAGACATTATGTTAGTGCATTTGCTGCAGAGAAGACCAGGCTGTGCAAAGGAAGCTTGTTGTAAGACTGACCTAAGAAATGGGTCACCCTGCTGCCTTCTGTCCTCCTGAGGACCGGAGTGGGGACTGACAGAAAACCTAGCTTCTGGTTGGCGGGGACCGTTCCCATCCAGTTTCCATGGAGACATATCTGCCAATCTCATCTAATGGCAACAGTTCTACAAGTCAGGAGGTTAAAGTCCTTCTTTTTACCTCAATTGCACATCTGTTTTCATCAAGCTGGGTTAGAAGTCTTGAGATCAGCATGCTAAGAAGGCGCGTGGCTTGTCTCAGATGCTGGGGACCAGTGTGTCTGTGAGCAGATGGTGACTGATGCTCGGATATTACCTTTTAGTTACTGCATAGATAAGGCGTGCATAGTTGAAGGAATGAGACTGGCTTCAGTTCTCTACTATGCTTTAATCATTTTGTTAAATAAATGCTTTGAAGTCATCATATAACAACTTGAAAAATTACAATGTATCTGCCTCCAGCAGAAGAGATAAGAAGTTAATGCCCACAGTGTTGCCCATCATGGGGGTGTTATCTGCAGCGGCTATTGTCCCCTGGCTCTCAGTGAGCCGTCCTGTGTTGTGCAGCAGCAGTAAAGTACAGAACAGTCTGTTCAGTCACTGAGTCCCCTGGGTGCTCATGGCTAGGGTGACAGAGAGTCAACAGAATATGATAGTCACAGCATGGCTGGATTTCTCATATCAAACTCTGTTTTTAGGGACTCTAAATTCTAAGAGAAGTGTTTGATTTTATTTCTTTAAATGGTAATCTTACAACATTTGGTTTTAACATTTAGGGAAAAATTCTTAAGCTGTAAAATGTCAAAATAGATTAAAGTACTATTTTGGTCTACTAGTTATCCAATGGAGCCCTACAAATTGCTGGGGCGTTTGCTAATGTATTCCTGGGTAGAGAATCCAGGTTTTTGGAAAGACTCCATATAGATGCAAGTTTAAGAAAACATACAGACTGATTTCCCCCCCTCCTTTTATTACTTTATATGGTACAGTAAAACCTTTTAGATGTGTGTATTGAAGAAAATATTATCTTTTCTAGAGTCGTTTTCTTCATCAGGAATGTGGGCTCTTATGGGCCGTGTATGCCTTGGGTGTAATAAAGGACATGAGAATGTTTATAAGCTGTGAGATGTCGTGTGGCAGAGGGGTGCTAGTGGTATTGACTCAGGGGTAAGGCTGATGCAGAAGGCCTACAGCTCAGAAGCAAGGTGTGTGACACATTCTTTCCTCACCTAGAAAAAGAACCTGCTGTGTAAGTTTACTGTGGGGGAAATGCAAGAATGCGAGCATAAAGGAGTGATCACAGATCACCGTGCCCAGCACTGTGGGTTTTGATTCTGTTTTTATAAAGACTATGTTATTATACTCACTTCATTTACAGTTGAGCCCCCATCATTCTGTGTGAAGTTTTAAGTTCTCACGGAAAGCCTTATGGATGGGACACTGTGCTAATGATACTTATCCCAGTGAGACACAGTAGCTTGCTTACACTGTCTATGTGCGGATCTTAAGTGGGCTGGATGTGAGCATCCTCAAAGGAGCTGTTACACACTGAATTCAGGGGCAATGAATGAACCTCCAAGTTAACTAGAAGCTTATCAAGTTAAATAAATAAATAAATAAATAGCAAGACTTTCCAGGATCTCTGAAGCAGTCTGGCAGTTAATCTGATACCTCCCAGCCTTAGGCTGAGCCCACTTGAAGAGGCCCGCTGGTGATCCCCACCTTCAAAATGTCATTGTAGCAAGCTGCATGTGTAGCCTTTCTTTTGCAGGGACTTGAAGCAATCAAACTGGAAGGTTGCTGGTTGGACCTAGCTCATCACTGCCCTCTGCTGTTTGGTTTAGGGAGGTGGCACCTTCAGCTATGAAGCAATAGAGAATTACCAAGTCCTGTCTCTCCAGGATGAGCCTTCACCCTCTCGCTGCTCCATCCTGCCCCTTGCTAGGAGACTAATGCTAAAAACTCTCTCCTTCACCTTACATGTTCCCCCTTTAGTTCATGTGAAGGACAATAATGACTGACGTTTGAGGATTTTGCATTACCCTACCCTCCTGGTGGCACACATCAGTTTTATTGGCCCCAAATAGTCACATGGCATCAAGCCAAACTGGAGAATCCCAGGCGGTGAAGCAGGGCTGGGACGTGATCACTGCAGTGTTTCTGCCTCTTTTGGTCAGCGTTTGCTTCGAGTTTATAATTTTCTGTTTCTTATTAATTGTGAATACTCAGTTCATCTCCCTACAGAGCCGTTTCTCCTCAGCTCTTCTTTTGATATCTAGCCATAGTTAAAAAAAAAAAAAAGTTCATCGGCACTTGATAATTCTTATCCTGCTTCTTTTGTGTTACTCTTCTCCCAGACTTCACCTCACCCCTGGGCCATGGGAACTCTGATTCTCTGATTCTTCATGTAAATCCTGCCTGCAAAGCCCTGCAATTCAGTGGTTGTTTTAAATCCCCTTCTCTTCTAAGATTCTGCAGTGATTGCCTGTGTATTTATGAAATCCACATCTTCCTAGTCAGGCCATAGTGCATGTTAATCCACCTGTCTTCCTTCCCAGTACTACTGTTTCCTAGGATTTGGTTTCTCTCCAGCTGAAGAACTCAGGCAAGTTTTTGTGTTTTTTGGTTCAAAGTATCAGATCCTTCTCAGGGCTGTGGCTGGGGTGCTTGGCATGGTTCTGGCATGCCATAGACACCTAAACATGAACAGAATAGATCTTCCTTGTCAAGGCTGTTCTTCACAAAATGAAACATATGTGGGCACAGATGTTACATGAAAGAGTTGTGTCAGTCAGTGTAACCATGACAAGATAAATGGAAGCAGAGCCACCCTGCTTTACAGAGGATAAAAACTGTAGCCTATCCTTTGCTAGTTCAGATTCTTCCTCAGTCTTGTTGAGTGTGTATTGGTGTGTTGTGTCAGTACTTCCTGTTGTGTCCGTACTTCCTGTGGGGGTGGAGTGTGGTGAAGGTGGCTGTAATGACTGTCTTGTGTTGAGTGTGTATTGGTGTGCTGTGTTAGTACTTCCTGTTGTGTCCGTACTTCCTGTGGGGGTGGAGCGTGGTGAAGGTGGCTATAATGACCATCTTCTTGCTTTCTGCAGCTCCCTCCAGCTCTGCATCATGATCTGAAGAGAAGAGTTATAGAAAGATTCAAGAAATCCCTGTTCAGCCAGCAGAGCAACCCTTGTAACCTGAAATCTGAAATTAAGAAGGTATGTGTTCTACACATAGGGATCTGTCCATGGGAAGCCCCGAGGGTTACAGTTCCCTTCTCCTGACTCCTTGAATTCTGTGCACTGTTAAAGGGTGTTGCTTAAAATACCAGATGGGTCCATCCTACCTTTGATTTCTCATCCTTATTTCTGTGGCTATTATTTTCTTGTTCTTTATTCCTACATGTTTTCCTAAAAATAAATATTGTCTTTAATTTAAAGGTATGTATATTGTAGCCTGCTTTTGAAGAGTCTGTCACAGTATTTTGAGCCCCTAAATTGTGCGTTGCCTATCTGAAACGGTCACCTGACCATGCAAGGCCACAATTTTAATTATCTGTGGGTGCATAATAAACTTGTCCAGGTCCTTCCATCTTCAACATTCTGCCACCCTCTCATCTTCAGGTACAGCAACAGTTTCCGTTCACACATACCGAAGCTAAGTTTTTACACCAAATGGGAAGCAAGTTGCTTACCTCT
>CABHPP010136618.1:35676-64569 GCA_902168425.1 Peromyscus attwateri | reverse complement strand
TACTCTAAAATAAGCAAAGAACTGGACATGGTGACACTTGGGAGGCAGAGGCAGGCAGATCTCTGCGAGTTTGTGGCTAGCCTGGTCTACAGGCCAGGCAGGGCAACATAGTAAGACCTTGTCTCAAGGAGGAGGGTAGGGTGGCTCAACAGTTAAGAGCACTGACTGCTGTGCCAGAGAACTCAGATTCAGTTACTAGAACCCACAGGGTAGCCTACAACTCAAATTCTCGTTCCAGGGAATCCACAGGCACCAGACATACAATTCGTACACAGACATATAAGCAGGAAAAATACCCATACACATGAACTAAAATCAAATCTGGAAACTTCTGATTCTGTAAGTACCTCTGGGCTCTAGGCTCTTATAGGAGATAAGGGCTGGGGAAAACTATTGTTATGGCAGGCAATAAATCTCAGTGTTATCTCTTCAATCCCTGGGGCCACTTATTTTATGCATTATCCCATTTAACAGATAGAAAACCCAAAGTTCAGAGAAGCTAAGTGACCCACCAAAGAACACACGGAGAACATATTATGTATCAACTGACTAATCTTTTGGCCTACATGGTATTATTACAACGTTTGCTTTCTAGGATAGATATGTGAAATGTGAAGCACAGAGGAGATCGATTAATCTACAGCCATTATTTGGACTTTCCTGCGAGTCACAAGAATTGCCTTAGCCAGCTCGGAGGAAGTAATTACTGGCACCAATGTGGGTACACCGTTGCCTAGTGAGCCTCGCACCTACCTGACAGGACAGTGCAGAGTACCCCTTTCCTGTGTCACTTCATGAATGAGGAAGGAGCCAGGACACCCATTCTCTCCCAGCCCCGGACTCTGGGAAGTGAGCGAAGGCTTTTTCCTGCCTCAAGCGGAAGGCCGTTTTTAGCTCCAGAAATGTGTGTATTTCGACGGGCATGCTCTCGCCATATCTCCCTAAATAATACAAACTCAGCTGTGGCGCTCTCCATGTCTGTCTTCTGTGTAATTTCTATGTCATGCAATCAAGATTGCTGCCTGAGAGACTCCAGCAGATGAATTATTCTCTACTCCACTTCTGCAAAAAATTAGGCTCTTTGATGTGAAAATTACACATACTCAGAGATATGCTAATGCGTAAACGACTTGAGCCGCCTGGGTGGGGGCAGTGGCTGATAGCTACGCGGGCACTGGCGTCATTGGCACCTGCAGGGGGCTGCTCGTTCCTAAGTGTGGAAGAGCGCTCTGATTCTTCCCACTTCAGAGACTTTTAGTTTGCAAGTCCTTGATGTCTTTCTTAAATCTGGTGGGGTGATTCTAATGTAAAATGTGACCATTGGAAAATACGGTGTGCTGCATGCAGGTGAGTGGAGAAGAGTAGGGTACTCGGAATACTGGGGACCTTCCATTCACTCCTACAGGCTCTCATCTGACACCTATTTCTGGGATGTTAGTCATTAGATGCTCAGCAGAGCATAAAACAGATGTGGAGTTTGCTTTCTTGGGGTTTTCAGGGCTTAAAATGATGCCTATTGGTAAAGAACAGGAAGACTCCTTGGTCAGGAAGGTTGCTTGTGATAAAGATGAGAGGTAAAGGCCACATGGCATCCTCAGGGAGAGGTCAGAGGTGCAGAGCTCAGGCTCCACTCCTCACACCGGGCATCCTACCATCATCTTTGGGGATTCCTAGGGCTGCCACCCTTGGAGACTCACGGCAGGCATCTGAGGAGTTATAGGACCTCGAGTACACCAAGATAGCCAGAGCTCTGGGTCCAGGCTAGGTGCCTGTAGCAAGCCGCTGACCCAGGGTTTCCCAACTGGACTTCTAGGGTGGGACCGGGTCTTGACTTGTCCCCAGCCACTCAACTCAGTTGAAGCCAAGGAGTGAATTGCCTGGATCACCTGAGAGACCTTTGCCAAGGAAGGAAGAGAAGGAGAATGGACAGAGAGGAGAAAACAGTCGGGGAGGGGCAGGCTCTGTTTCTTTTTTTCTGTATTTGTTTTCACACATGTATGTTCACCTGCGCATATGTGAGTGTATGTGTGCCCATGTGCTTGTAGAGGCCAGAGGTCAACTCTGGGCTGTCATTCCTCATGAGTTCTTTGCCTTATATTTGGAGAAGCGTCTCTCCTTCCCTGGTATTTACTGCACAGACTAGGTTGGCTGACCAGCAAGGTTGCCTCTGTCTTCCTGGCACTGGGGTGCCCATCATGCTCCACCCCGCCGGGCTTTTCCGTCTGGGTTCTGGGGGTTGAACTCAGGTCTTCTCACTTGCATGGCAACCACTTTATTGATCAAGCTGTCTCCCCAGTCCTTGCCACATTTTAATGTTGATAATTAATGAAAACTTGCAAGAAAAAGACAAAGAAGGCCCTGAGACTCTGCGTTCAGACTTCCCACGTGGCAACTTTTTATCCAGGTGCCTGCCGTCTATCCAAGCCTCTCTACACAGACACGTATTTTTCCATAGGTGGATATATTCACATGTGTAACTTAGTTCTCAGAGAAGTAACCACTCTCAGCGTGGCTTCTGGTTTTGAGGTGAGTCCTCACCACCCATGCAGCCTCTCTTTAACCGCCTGCTCTGCTAGTGGGATGGATTCTTGGACTCTTAAGGAGGCTGAAGGTTTGTATTCCAGGTAAGGTCTATTGAATAATCACTATGTGTTTTCTCAACTCCAGATCCTTTCCTAGGGTGGAAGTTCTTATTCTGGAGTGATCTTGCCCCCACGGGATATTTGGCATAGTTTTTGGACATTTTTTTGGTGGTCACATTGGGGTCAGGGAGGGGCTGTCACAGGCATCTGGAAGACAAGGTCAGGGACACTGCTTACAATACACAAGACAACCCCACAGCCAAGAATTACCCAGTCCCAAATGTGAGCAGTGCCCGGGTACGTGGGGACAGAGGCATCGTCCTAGGGCCTATAAGGATATACTCAGGAATGGACAGATGTCATGTTGCAATGTGTGACTCCACCTTGGGGTTCACAGTACACTCAAACATATTAAAGACCCCAGAACAGTGGTTCTCAACCTGTGGGTCGCAACCCCTTTAAGACTGAATGATCCTTTCATAGGGGTTTCCTAAGACCACCAGAAAACAGATGTTTATATTACAATTCATAACAGTAGCAAAATTACAGTTACGAAGTAGCAACAAAAATAATGTTATGGTTGGGGTCACCCCAGCATGAGGTACTGTATGGAAGGGTGGCAGCGTTAGGAAGGCTGAGAACCACTGATCTGGGATGTCTGCAGGAAACCATGAAAATGAGTAGATGCATCTTGTTTTTTGGGGGTGGGGGTGGGGGTGGGGGTGGACCTGATTGTCCTTGGGGGATGTTTGGAGAAGCACTGATACAGAAAGAGCCATGAATCTGCCTTCCATGGACATCAGCCAATATGACCATGGCGTCCATGGCTGTGGCCATCAGGGTTGCGAGCCTGAACTCCTTAGGGAGAAGTACAGCAGGCCGACTGTCTTCAACTGTCTTCACATCAAGCTGAATCATGAGTGCTGCCTTGAGGCCGTGGATGACACCAGCACAGTGTCCCCTCCCCTTCTCAGTTTGCTCCCTGACAGGTAAATACCAGTGACTGGTGGTGTAACCGGTACCTCATTTCGTAAGTCAGGGGACATCTATTATACGGCTAAACCCACAGAGACACGTGCCACCCTGCACGTGTGATTATTTTTGATGATTTAGTGGAAATTGTCAACCTGACAGAATCTAGAATCTTCTGGGAGATGAGCCCCTGGCTGTGCCTTCAGGGGATCATCTTGATTATGTTAATTGATGAGAGAAGACCCATGTTAATTATAGGCGGGACCATTCCCTGGGTTTAGGATCCTGGGCTGTATAAATGGAGAGCATGAGCAGTGCCCAGGGATCTATCCTCTTTGCCTCTTGATTATGGATGCCTTGGAACTCCTGCAGTGTGGCCTTTCCCGTGGTGGTGGTGGTAGACTCTACCCTTCAACTACAAACTCTCTTAAACCCTTCTCTTTCATGGGGGAACCCTTTAGTCAACTGGATCTTCCCACCCATGTCCTGTGCTGCAAAACTCAGGCTGGGGAATGAGTGATCCCCTAGAGGAGTGTGACTACTCATCTGCATACTTACTTCTTAGCTCCCAAGGCGGTGGGAGCTTGCCAGAATGAACTCTCCCTGAAGTTGCTTTTGCCGGGGTATTCTGTCATAACAGCAAGGAAAGATATGAAGACAATTTTCTTTCACATTTGTGCTTTCGCTCTAGGCTCTGTCTAGTGGGATTTCAAATAGAAGCCAAGAAACATGCTTCCCTGGATCCTCCAGTGGCAGCCAATCTCCTCTCTAGATCTTTGTCAGCACACAGAAGTTAATGTTTAGCTTTCCGTGTTGTGACAGAGGCTCCTGGCTGCTGCCCGTGACCCGCTCTCCCCTCCCTAGCAGAACCACAAGTTTATTTGAGCTAGCAATACACCCAACAAAAACACAACATCCCCGCTTGACTTAGAGCCAGGGCTGTGTGTGACTGCAGACACATAGGACTTTTGTGAAGAATGTTGGTATATGTAGAAGGTGCCCACTTATTTTTCTTCCCTACATCTATTGGAATGTGCCTGGAATGCACATGGGATAACCTGGGCTCCTGCAGTCGTCTTGGGCCATAAGGTGATTTGAAACATAGGAAACATTCTCTCTGTGTTAGTGAAGCAAAAAGAGGAACCTGCATATCCAGAGACATTATAACTCTCCCCCAACACCATTAGACAACTTGCTTCTAGAATTTTCTTTTATATGTCCAAGAAAGAGGTTCTAACTTGTTTAAACTGTTATTGGAGATGTGTGTGTGTGCCATTTCAGGTTTTAGTAAACATACTTAATGGTTTTCTAAACTTGTCATTTCATGTGTACGCGTGTGGCATGCCCATGCCTTCTTGTGAGTTATAAACTTTGCAGGGAGCTACATTCCCCATGTGTTAGCTGTGATTGCATGCCTTTACATGGGCAGTATGTTGTTGTTTGTTTTAATTCTTTGTCTCTTTTGGGGGCCCCACCACTCAGCTCCCAAGTAAATCACACATGGAGGCTTATTCTTAATTATAAATGCCCGGCCTTAGCTGACTTATTTCTTGCCAGCTTTTCTTAGCTTTAAATTAGCCCCTCTACCTTTTGCCTCAGGACTTCTACTTTTTTCTACTTCTGTATACCTTTCCTTCTTACTCCGTTGTTGGTTGTGTAGCTGAGTGGCTGGCCCCTTGTGTCCTTCTCCTTCTCTGGCTACTTCTCTCCTCTCCTCCAGATTTCTCCTTCTATTTATCCACTCTGCCTGCCAGCCCTGCCTATTTCTCTCTCCTGCCTCGGTATTGATCATTCAGCTCTTTATTAGACCATCAGGTGTTGTAGACAGGCACAGTAACACAGCTTCACAGAGTTAAACGAATACAACATAAGCAAAAGTAACACACCTTAAAATAATATTCTACGACACAGTATTTGGCCCATGCACAGGGTATGAGTTCTTTAGAGAATGAATGGCCCATGTTTTATTCTGCTTATTGCCTATATCCCCAGCTCAGTGGGCACTTTACTGTTTAGTGTATGCCTAGAATGCCCCCTGCCCTTATTAGGCATAAAGAGCATAGTGACCTTCTTACCCAAGCATTAAATTGGGCTCCTTTACTTCCTGGCTCATTGACAGCACCCAGGACCCATTGACTGGGCAGAGGAGTCTCAAGCTTCATCAATGCTGAAGGACAGAAGCCAACTCCTTAGCTTAGACTGAAGCTGAGAGAGCCCTGGAGTGCTGTCACAGAGGGACATGCAGGAGGAAGGTGTCACAGGCCCCCAGACCTTAGCACAACTGATGCCATGATGGAAGTACCATTTAGGTCTTGGAACTCAGCACATAGACAGGCACCTGCCAAAACAAGAACAAGTACCTAATCCATCAAAGTCTGTAGTTCTGGAAAGCCCCTAAATGTGCTAACCTTGCATTTTGGCTCCTGCAGTTCCACTTCTGGCTAACTGTTCTTGCTAACTAAGGTGTGTCAACCTAAGATGTGGTTTTTGTGCTTGAAAGCTCCCCCTGAGAAAGACTTGGGACTGTACTTGGGTCCTGAACACCCAGTGTAGTTGTTGACCAGCTAATAATAAAGACTTTCTATTGGCTTGGACCCATGTCTGAGTGGTCTTCTCTGGTGGATACCTCACATTTCTGGAAGCCCACAAAGATTCCCATAGACCAGACCTCAAGACACTGGGGATCTTGGAGCCCCTTGGAATGGGGAAGAGTGAGGTGATCAAGGGACTCATAGGGGTATGCAACCTGAGATGTCCCAGGGCTCCGGGACTCCACCATTACAAAAGGGAGCAAAACTGAGTCACCTGGTCTATCACCTCCAGAGGGAAAGTCTGGCTAAGGTACCTTCTAATTAGGACACAGAAGAGAAGCCCAGTGTGGCCATTGATGTGGTGTTGAGATCCAGGTAGGATGTCACTGGACTCCCCTGCTCTGTTCAGGTGTATGAATGTGTGGTGTCCACCCCTGACTGTCTTTACTACATGTCTCTCTGTCAGTTCTGTTGGTTGGAGAAATAGATCTAAAATGGAAGCGAGAGTGATCCTACCACTCCCCTCCCCCGCCCCCCCCTCCAGACAGTGCATACTGTCCTTCCGGCTCACAGGCTGCCCTTGGCTTCCCATTCACACCATGCACCCTCTTACCGAGACTGTGGCTGCATCGGCATCGGTGGCTAATATGGCTATACCAGTGGTGACAGAGGGGCAGCTCTGCCCTCAGCCCGAGGGGGATTTTGTGGGCCAGGATGGATAGGATGTCTCCTGACCTTCTATGAAGTCAATTGGCCCTCTTTTGGAGTTGGGTGGCCCAGTGATGGTTCTGGCTGTCTAGAACAGGGTGACTGGGAGACCCTGCCTACCCTGCTCTGTTTCCCTTTATTGACCAGTGGCTTTCTCTGGTGTGAAAGCCCCTAGTCCCCCTCACTCCTGCTTAAAACCTGTGTTCCCTGGTTGGGGACCTGGATCATTTTGGCGTGGCCAGGTCACCCGGAGAAACCCCAAACCTCTGCCGGTTCTCTCAGCCCGGAGGAAATTGACTTTCCCCCTCTTGCTCCAGGAGTGCTCTAGCTCCCAGCTGAGTGCTTCATTGTTGGAGGTCTCTTGTCTTTGCTCTGCTCCCTGGAACAGCCTGCTTGGCTCCGGGAGCTCCTCCTCCAGGCCCAAGACCAGGAGCGTCGCTATTCTTTCTCTCCTGGTCTCTGGCGGCCTCTTTCTCTGCACCCCCATTCACAGTCTGGTCCAGTTCTTGTATGGGGTAGGGAGGGGCCTAGCCTCTAGCGGCAGTGGATGAGGGTCCTGTCTGTCTTCTGCTGTCTGCTTGAGAGTGCAGTGCACACAGGGAGGAGGAAATAGTTACCTGAGTCGCGGGCTCCGTGCAAAGGGGAAGCAATGCAGCTCAGATAGAGTGGGGTTTCCCTCCTCTCTGATCTGACTGGGATTCTAATGTCTGACCAAGGTAAGACAGCTCTGGACAATTTGTGGCAGGCCTTTTTTCTTTTGGATTGAAAGAAGCTGCTAGAAAATATTGCTTTTGTTATGCAGTTGGTCTAGATTTTAGGAAAGAAACTTCAGAAGTGATAAGGGTTTGACGGTATGTATAGTTATATAATAGTTATTATACAACCTCGAGTTATTGGGGGTCACTTCAAAGGTTTACAATTACTGTGACCCTGTAGAAGAAAACAAAAAACAAAAGAGATCTTAGAGGGATAAGCCAGAGACGGTGCAAAAGGAGAGAGACGGAAGCCCCATCCTGCGGAAGTGATTACAAAGCGGGTCACGGCTCAGACACTGGGACCCTGGAAGAGGCCAGTGGCCTGTCTCTCCAAAAGACTTGATACTGTGTCTGCCTGTCGGCCAGTTTGTTTGCAGGCAGTTGCCACTATAGCCATGCTAGCATACAAACAAACAGACAGACAGACAGACAAACAAACAAACAAACTGACTTTGGGCCAGGAACCGTTTCTAACTACCGCACACTCTACAGAGGCCCTTCTAAGGGGGACCCCAGAGAGGTAGGTGTACAATGCCTGAATCACACATTGTCAGGGACTTCTGGGCCAGCCCCATAAGGGATTCTATAAAATTTCAGCCATCAGCCCAGCCAGCCTGCTGCCAGTTGATACCCCAACAGAGCCTCTCTCCAAGGCAGCAGCCAAGTTAGGGTCATCAGACACCACTGACCAGATGAGGGGCACATCACATCCATGACGCTGCACTGGATGTGAACAGGACCCCTCAGCACTCACCCAGAACCTCCAGCTCTGGCCAAGTAGGAGCTTGCGGCTCAGTCTGTCCAGACAGGTGCTCACGTGCTAAAGTGCTCATGGCCTCAGTGAAAGATGGACTCAGCTTCAGTTCCCACCTCAGGCAGGGCCCTGGCTGCTGCAACCTCCATTTCTCTTGCTCTGTGGTTGGTGGGCTAGGAACCTCCGGCCTTTTCACTAAGCCTTTTGCACCGAGTTCTGCTGCTGCTGTGGTCCGCACTTTCTGAAAGTGACTGACGCGGTCCCATCTGTCAGACCTGAGGAAGTATTGTACGGGAGCAGTTTTGTTCAGGTAGGCCGAGGCCACACTTGTCACGTTGGGATAGGACAGTGTGGGCCTAGTCCCTCAGCTGAGGGACTTCAGCACAAACGCTGACCTTCTGACGTCAACCCAGGCACTTTCCTGAGGGAAGGGCAAAGCTATCATTGGATACAGACAGTCAGTATGCATTTGTCATGGCCCGTGTCCATGGGGCCCTCTATAAAGGGGAGGGGGCCCTCACCTCATCCAGAAAGGAAAAAAAAAAACGGAGAAGAAATCTTGTCCCTGCTAGAGGCCATATGGCTGCCAAGAGGGGTAGCCATTGTCCACTGCAAAGGCCATCCAAAGGGGAATCCCCAGAGGTCCAAGGAAACAGCGCAGTAGACTTGACCACCTGGAAGGCGCTGAGACCTAGAACCTGCGGGGCCTCACCAGATCTTGGCTACCCTGCCTGAACCTGAATTGCTCCAGAGCCTAACCTATGCACAAAGAAACCACGTGGGCACAAAGGGAAGATGCTGAACACTGAAGGTAAATGACTGATGGTTCTTGCTGGGTAGGAGATGATACTCCCTGCCATTATGGGAACACAGATGGTCACCAGACTCCACCCGGCCACACATCTTGAGGGCAACTAAAACTGCTGAGTCACTCAGACCCAGATATTACAGACTGAAAAAAAAAAAAATCCCTAGATTTGGGTTGCCTCTCTACCTGGGGTCCAACAATGGCCTGGCCTTCACAGCCGAAGTTTCCCTAAATCTGGCAAAGGTCCTAAATGTTGAATGGAAAGTGCATTGTGCCTAGAGGCTACAGAGCTCAGGACAGGGAAACTGAATATGTCCTTAAGACCAGAGAAAATTGGGCCAGCCACCAACCTTTTGCCCTCCTAAGGGCCTGATGTACCCCATATTAAGAATTTCATAAGGCAGAAATTACTATTCCCTCCCAAAGTCCTTACAGGCCATGCACTGACCCAGAGGACTGTTCATCAGATGGTTCTAGAGACTGTGCCCTTGTGGGTGCTGGAGCCTGCCCATAACTTCCAGCCTGGTCACCTTGTGTGGGTAAGAGGATCCCGGCCCAGAGCCTGGAGCCAACGTGGAAAGTCCCATATCCCATGGTCCTCACCACCCCTATAGCAGTGAAACTCTCCAGTGTCACCCTGTGGACCCACCACACCACACTGAATGAGGTCACAGAGATGATGACAGATGAGTTATCACCAGGTCTTCTGACCCCCAAAATATAAGACTGTCACAGGCCCTATAATTATGTTTGTCCTGTTTGGTCTTTTTTGTGTCCCCTCTGGAAAGACCACCACCCTCTTAGCCAGGATCTGGCTATAAGAAATAAGAAAGACCATAATGTGGGGGCTCATAGCCAATCTATCCACTGAGACTCAACTCAACTTCCAGGTAGATCTCTGTAAAATATTACAACCAGAGGGTATTGGGGGTTGGTTTGCTCGCTCCTGGGGAAGAGCACACCCTGGGCCTGTGGGTCCACAGGTGAGAGGAGAGGGCTCCAATGTATCCAGCACTATTCTTGCCTGGCTGATGCCCTCCCCGCCCCCAGAGCTGCCAAAAGGCAAGCAAGTCCTCCTTGGGGTACACTGATCCCTTCATAGTCCTGGAAGGGAAATCATCATCACCTACCCATAGTCACAGGCAATGTAATCCCATATCCATAAAGGTTAGGGCCTGGCAGGAAGCTGAAGATTATTATTGGGAAAGTGGTAGAACCTGGGGAGCCAGGTTATACCTGAATGGTCCAGATCCAGGCAGCAAATTTACTATCCAAAAGAAACCTGCGCTAGAATAAAGGTCCAGGAAGCAGCGGAAGCCAGCCTCTCAGTGTCTGGGATGCTAGAAAAAGTGCATCTGTTCCTTCACTCTCCACTGGACATAGCTCGGGACTGCTGGCTGGGCCTGAACTCCAAGCCTGCATATTATGTTGGAAACGGAACTAATCAAACAATAAGCTCCACTTCCAACCCTAACAGCTGTACATGGGACCAACCTAAGCTCACCCTGGGGGACCTCCAATGGAAGGGTTTAGATACCCCTAGATCACTTCCCCATGTGATTACTGCAGCCCTACACAGCAGGTTAATTCCAGGAGTGGCACTTGGGTGTGTCTTCAGGCCTCAGAGACTGCCTGTCTTGCTTGCATCTTCTGAATTGTTTGCACTGGGGGTAACCACTCTCCTTCGTGTCCCTGTGCAGGTTGTACCACAGGTGTTCATCTCTAATGGAGAAGAGGGCCCACTAAGTCTAGATTCCAGCGTCCCCAAGCTGTCCCACTCTCATTCCCCTGTTGGTGATGTTGGGCCGGGCATCACAGGCCTCACTGCAGCTGTGACTTCAGCTCTAGTTATGAGGGATTAAAAACTTTGAGGAACTCAGTGCTCAAGTAGACATAGACTTGGGCCATCTACAAAATTCTGCTTCTTGTGTGGATGCCCAGTTAAACTCCTAAGCCAAGGTTGTTTTTTCAGAATCCCAGAGGATAGGACCACCCCTTTACGAGACAATGAAGTCTCTGTACGACACTGGGAGAAGATTGTTGTTACTATGCCAACCAGTCAGGGCTGATTAGAGGAAGTTTAGCCATTTAACCACGGTCAGAAATAACCTTCAGGAGAGAGGAAAGAGACACCAAGAATCTAAGAACTGGTACCAATCTTTGTTCTCCTGGTCCCCTGGTTAACTACTCTACTTATGGCCCTAGCTGGGCCATTAATCCTTTTGTTCCTAACTTTCACTATAGGACCCTGTTCCCTCAACTGCCTACTTAGTTATGTCAAACAGAAGCTAAATTCTGTTAAACTACTAGTGCTAACTCTTTAGCCATCAGATGAGGCCACGATTTGACTCATGTTCATAGAACCAGTGGGGAATGTAACAGGCCCCCAGATCTTAGTAGACTTCCAGACCTTAACACAACTGACACCACATTGGAAGTACCATTCAGACCTTGAAACCCAGCATGTAGGCAGGAATACCTGCCAAAATGAGAACAAAGACCTAATCCATCAAAGTTCATAGTTCTGGGAAAACCCCTATGTGTATTAACCTTGGTTTTTGGCTTCTTTCTGCCCTGTAAATGGACATTTCCTGTCCTGACCACCCAGTCCCAAATAACCAACTCAGAGACCAAATATGAATTATAAATGCTTGGTTGATAGCTCAGGCTTGTTACTAGCTAACTCTTACATTTAAATTAACCCATTTCTATTAATCTATGTATTGTCATGTGGCTCATGGCTTTATCTGTCCTCTAGCATGTCTTGCTTCCTGGGTGGCTCCCTGGTGTTTCCCCTGACTCCACCCTCCTCCCCATCATTTTCAGTTTGGCTCTCCTGCCTAACTTCCTGCCCAGTTATTGGCTTGTCAGCTTTTTATTAACCAATGAGAGTAATACATATTCATAGTGTAGAAAAGGATTGTTCCACAGCACTGCTTCTGGATAACTGTTCTTGTTAACTGAGGTGTGTCAACCTAAGGTGTGGTTTCTGTGCTTAAAAGTTCACCCTGAGAAAGGCTTAGGACTGTGTTCTGAACACCCAATGTAGTCGCTAGTCTGCTAATAAAGACTTACTATTGGCTTGAACCCATGTCTTATGGGTCTTCTGTGGTGGATACCTCACGACAAATGGGGTTTGGCAGCTAAGGAAGATCATCATGAGGTCCTCCAGGATGCTATCCTGACACTGCAGAGATGCCCTGAGTGTTAGTAAGCTTTCCATAGCTCTGGCCTCTCTTTGTCTCCCTCTCATCCTTGCTCTGGTGGGTAGTAGTAGCCATCAGCCTCTAGTGTGCATCTATCACGTGACGGTTCATGCTCCTCCCAGCTCCCTATCCCAGCATTATCCCTAGGTCTTATTATCATTCCCAGTATCTGGAAGGGCAAACTGAGGCTTAGCAATGCTGTGCAAAATGGCATGCTTCCAAATAAGGTTATTGCCTAAGGTCCTGGGAGGACGCGGCTTCTGCTGGGTACACCACTCAACCCACTTACAACACCCAAACGTTTAACCACCGGGACATACTCAGTCTTATGCAAAAGCCATCTGATGCAGCGCTGAGTTCTGAGTGTGTGTTCCCTGGGGGGGAATTCCATGCCAGATGGCCTGTACGTGTCTCCAAGCCCAAGTTGCATCCTAAGATGTATTTCCCTCAACAGGCTTGTGGACAAGCCCAGCCCACTTGGCTTTTACTGGGTGTCACCGCTCCATCGATCAGGCACACCCGCATCCAGAAAGCTGTTTTCCTGCATTTTTTTTTATGGCTGCTGGAGACTCCATTAAAGGCGCATTCAGTCAGCGCCTGACAGTGACAGAGCCCAGTCGCTCACCAGCCCTCTCTGGAAATTTATAGAGATCGTAAAAGCCTTACGGGGAATCCTCTAGCCCCAGTACCTGGCTTGCAAAGTGGCTCTTTTTGAAGGCAGTGTGCCACTGGGGACCATTTAGTCAACTGGATCTTCCCACCCTGGCCTCATGCCACAAAACCCTGGCTGGGGAATGATCAAGCCCAGAGAGGAAAGGACACAGTGCCTGCTCATCTGTGTGTTCTCTTCTTACCTTTCCAGGGGCTGGGAGCTTGCCAATGGAGTGTTGACCTTAGCCTAATCTAAAGTTCTGCTCTGTTGAAATAAGTGGGGTTGGCCAGGTGCTTTCCCCAGCTCCCCACCCCGACACTGCATCTGAAGTGGCATGTGGCTGACCTCTGGGCTTGCCAGTTTGAGGCCATGCCAGAGAAAAGCACCCCAATGGCTCTGGGGTCCTCCTGCTGATTAGTGTGGCATACTTCTGCCTCTCTCTGTCCCCTTCCAACCTCCTACCTCTAGATGTGGTTTCAGCACTCACAGCTTGGCAACCAGACTCCTTCCAGGCCACCAGTTGGCACTTTTAAATGGTTCACGTTCAACAGGGATTGCACCATTTGGGGCCTGTGGCCCTCAGCCCTGTCCCTGTTCCTTCCTCTTCCTCTGCGCTTGCCTGTATCCCAAGGGGTTGGTTCTGCAGGCTGCATGCACAGGCATCCTTGTTAGCTGCTGTCCTGCTGCACTGGGCCTGTTGAAAGGCACTGGGGGGTTGGAGGACAAGGGAAGGAGAAGCCAAACAAAGGATTCCTCTGCCTCCTTCCTGTCTGGAGCTCCTCTCGGGCCCCAGCTTCTGTTAGGTGCCTCAGCCTTTGTATTTACCCACCTGGCTGCTCTTTGTCTCTGCCGTAAGGGCAGTTGCAACCTTCCAGTTGTCAAGCATCTCTGGACCCAGGTCATCATCCCCTCAACACTGTCCCCACCTCCCAGTATTACAGGGCTTCCGGTGTAGACAGCCAGGACGGTGTTTTCATGAGTGACACAGGAGAAAAGCCACCTGGAACTGCAGGCAACAGGACACCACTCAGCAGAGAAGGAGGGGAACTGACAGGTGAGAAAGAGTCCTTAGCTTGGCTGGACTCCTGGATACACCTATGCCTGAAGCCCTCGCAAGTCTCCTTATAGTAGCAAACTTTTCTGTTTTATTTTTTTCCTTACTTTATTAGTATTTTTTCTCTTGAACCAATTGAATCCTGTTCAACTCAGAGTCCTTTCAGAAATATTGAATGCAGTGAGAAACCAGAGAAATACTTTCTGTTTGCTTTTGTTTTCAGCAGGATTGGAAGGTTCTCCATCAGCGGAAATGAATTTCCTTAGGGAAGAAGTGATTTCGGAGAAAATTCATCAATGAAACTTTAGTTAGGCCAATTTGAGGTGTTATGACTCTAGTGTTCTGGGAAGAGCCTAAGGAAAAACTAGATCTTGGTTATACATTGATTTTGATTCTAAGAATGTGTATACAATTCTGATTAATATAAAGTCTCTGTATTCATATGGGTATGTGCATATGTTAAAATTGATCAAATCACCTGCTATATGTGTGGCTTAGAGCATGTCAATCATATTTTATGGAATGCTAAAAGGCAGAACATAAAAACCAAATGGGAATGATATTCAGCCATAAAAAGAAAAGAACTGTTGTCACCCAGATGCCGTTTGGCCCTAAGGATGGATCTCAGACTTACCACACTGAGAAGGAGGCCAGGCACAGACGGACTTGTGTTATCATTCCGCATATGAGCAATTCTAGAAAACAGTGAAGAGTTCTTTGGGAGGCTCTTTGATAGGAAATCCCATTGCAACCCCAAAACCCATTAGAGACTCTATCTCAGAACTGAGAGGTGGTTCGGTAGTTGAGTGCTTGCTGTTCTTGGAGAGCACCAGAGTTTGGTTCTTGGCACCCAAAACAGGCAGCTCACAGCCCCTTGTAAGTTCAACTCCAAGAGATAAACCCCATCTTCTGACCTCCATAGGTACCAGTACATCCACACTCCTTGCGGGTGGGTGGTGAGGCACCTGAGAGGCAGCTGGCCACATCAGTATGATCTACAAGTCTGCTGCCCCACTGCCAAGAAACCTAGAAATTCTGGAGGATTGAATTAAATGTCTTTATGCTCACAGAGTGGCTTTGAAGTGTTCTGACCTCACTCGAGGGCTCTGACCTCTGGTCTGATGATTACAAGTGTTTTGACATGAGTCTCTGAGGACGGGTGACCCAGAGTATTGGTAGCTGGTGACCATAAGATGTCCACTGGGACTTAAGGCTTACTCTGGCACTGAGGCAGGGCAAGGAAGAGACCAGAGTGCGGGTCTGTGGGCTCAAGGAGGGCAAGATGACCCTTAGACTCTGGTCAGCAGTGGCAACAGAGGGCCTGTTTGCTCTTCCTTTCCCTCCTGCCTTTTCTCCTTTGTCCCTTCTTTCTTGTTGACAGAACCTGGCCATCCACTCCCATATGCCACACAACCCCAGATTCAGCAGCTTCAAAACACCGCCATGTGCTCTGTCCATTAGGGTCTTTGGGGACTGGGAACCTGGCCATGGCTTGGCTGGGCCATCTGCTCCAAGTCTCACACAGTTCAGTTAAGGTGTCTATCTGGCCTCTTTGGTTTCATCTACTAGTGTGACTGGGGCAGGATCACCTTCAGTTCCTCAGTAGCACTGATGTGGTCCCCTTTGGGCTTCTGGACTGGGCATCTTGGCTCTTCTGGCTGTTGCCAGAGGTTGCCCTCACGTCCTTGCTACATGGTTCTATCCAATGGGGAAGCAGGCAAGTACTGTGAGAAGGAGGGTGAGGAGGGAAGGAGAAGAGAGAAGGGGAGGAGAAGGGAAGACAGGAGTGAGAAAGGAACAGAGAAAGAGTGAACCAGGCAGAAGTCACAGACCTGTGTACTCAAGCTCAGAAATGGTATCTGGTTACACTTGCTGTGTTTTGTCTGTCAGAAGCAAGCTGCAGTCTGGGAAGTGCCTCGGTTGGTAAAAAGCGCAGACTGCTCTTTCAGAGCACCTGGGTTTGGTTCTCAGCACACGTCAGGTTGCTCACAACTGCCTGTAACTCTAGTGCCAGGGAGACCAACACCTCGGGTCTCCTTAAGTGACTGGACTTGTGTGCACACACCCCACACAAATAGACATATAATTAAAAGAAAATCTTAAAGAGAGTACAAGCTCGGTTGGTAGAGCGTGAGACTCTTAATCTCAGGGTTGTGGGTTTGTGCCCCACATTGAGCACCAGGTAAAGTGAGAAATCCGTGGAGTCTGCTTAAAGGGCAAAGGGATTTATTAAGAAAGGAAAACTCACAAGACAGAACAGAAGAATTGTTTCAGGGTCCTGGAAAAGGTGAGGCATGGTCCCATGCTGTTCTTCCGCACCTGAAACTGTCCTAGCATCCAAGTCCCACAAGGGAGCCAAGAGAGACTGCCTATGTGCATCTCAGGTCTTAAGGGCAGCCCAAAGGTCATGCCCCAGGTGCATGTACTTCAAGGTCATAGGCAGGTAGAGCAGTTATCTGCTAGTCTCTAGGGCTGTGCTTCAGGGTCATAGAACAGATATCCACTACAGTGATATGTGCTTGTAATTCCAGCACTGGGGAAATAGAGACAGGTAAGTCCTTGGAGCAGCAATCCTAGCCTACTTGGCGAGTGCCAGGCCAGTGAGAAACCCTGTCTTCAGAAAAAGTTGGATGGTGCACACCTGAGAGTGTTCTCTGGACTCCACACTCATGTGCACACACATGCACAAACACTCATAGTTGAGTACCCCCCCACACACACACATAAAGAAGCAAGCTCCCAAGTCTACACTGGAATGATGGAGGTGGCAAAGGACATAAAAACTAGGAGGCAGGAGCAGCAGGGACCACTGTGGATGACTGTCAGCAGTGACAATGATCATTTATTGTCCCTGCACTGTGCCAGGTTCTAGATCAGATGTCAGAACTCCTTATTCCAAACAGAACAGTTCTGGCCATAGAGGTGTTCCAGTCTAGACGGGGGACACATAAAATGGGAAGCACAGCCCCGGGCACAAATTTACTGCAGCAGGGTACAATGGAGAGCTCTGCTTTGGGAGCCAAGTCACTTCCCTTGTCACACTGGGGTATCGGCCTGGTGCCATAGCTGGGAAAATTTTTGTTCCTACCCGAACTCATGTTAAACTTGGCCCCCAGTGCTGAGCTGTTGGGGGCTGGTGGGATGTTTAAGAGGCAATTGGAGCACAGGACCACTCCCAACAGTTATAAACTGAATGCCTTTTTTGAAGGATGAGTGATAAGTTCTCATGGGAGTGGATTCATCATGCAACTGGCCTTCTACATAAGCTCTGGGGCTTGAACTCGGGTCCTCAGGCTTGCAGGTCAAGTGCCTCTATTCTCCTAGCCATCCTTCTGGCTCCAAATGTACATTTTACTATGCTGGCAGAAACAAGGCAGCTATTACCATGCTTTGAGAGCATAAAGATATCCAGAGAAGATTCCAGGCACTTCATGTACCCGAGCCCATTTTGACTTGCACAGACTATCCATTAATCTTCAGAGCAGCTTTGTAAAATAGGTAGCAATGTCAAGCGACTTTGCAGAAGAGGAAACTGAGGCTCAGGCCGATAGGTGATCTGTCCAGGTTTCCACATTCATTGGAAGAAAAGCCAGGAACCTGACTCAGGCAATAGGACTGGAGTTCCTCAACACAGGGGCCAGAATTCTTCTGGACTCGGGTTTAATCAATGCTGTTTCTCATGAGCATGTCACATGGCTCCTGGGGGATGACAGGCCTGCCAGAATCAAATAGGAAGAGGATGGAGGCACTGTGCCATGGTTCAGGAACACACACACACACACACACACAAAGGGAGAGAGAGACAGAGAAAGAGAGACAGACAGATAGACACACACACACAAAGAGAGAGAGAGAAAGAGAGAAGAGAGAGGAGAGAGAGAGACAGAGACAGACAGACAGACACACACACAAAGAGAGAGAGAGAGAGAGAGAGAGAGAGAGAGAGAGAGAGAGACAGACAGACAGACAGACAGACAGACAGACACATAAACACACATGATTATGCACTTTGGTCTTGTCCCGGCTTCAGACTACCTATATGTTTATCGGAGGGTGTGTGGATCTACCCCCAGGATAAAGGTGTCTCATCCTGCAATGGCGAGAAGACAGAGTTCGGGCTGTGGCTTCTAGCTCAGCCCCATGAACTAGATGAACTCTCACGGGAATGGTTTGGTTATCATTAGATCAGATTGCTACAGCTTTCTTGGCTTTTTCTCGCCTCTTCTCTCACCGCACAAGAATTAAGTCTGTGTCTTCTCATATAAGAAAGGTTGTTTTCCTCTCCTGTGGAAAATGCTGGGTGAACTGCTGAGCCTGTGGGTCCGTTGTGCAGTGCCACCGTGCCTGGAAGGCACATGGCAGCTGCCTGTGTGATTTACTCTGCGTCCTCCCGATGGGTTGGTGGGGAGGCACAGCAGAGAGCATCCTAAGGGAAGAGGAGTGCTGGGGAAGGGAGAGGGAGGGAGGCCTTGTCGCTGGCCTATTTGATTGACAACACAACCTCCCACTCCTTCCAACGAGGGGAAACCATTCCCTTTCTACAGCTCATGTTACATTCCCTAAAGCCACAAGAGTGGGCTGGAAAATGCATCTCAGTCAATTAGCTTCTTGTCCTTCAACAAGGTATTTGGCAGTCAATGGATTCCTTTAAAGAGAAAGAACGCGGCCACATTTAATGATTTGGGAGGTACCACTGGAAGGCATGATCGGCAAGGACAACGTAGAGGAGGAGGGTCAGATCTTGAGCAAGGCAGTTTGCCTGTGAGTCATGCCTTGGGTGTGTGGTAGCCTGGGGGCTTGGGGATGTTACAACAGCAGCAGGTGCTTGCTGTCATATGCCACCCACAACAGGGGTACATATGAGAAATTCATTGTTAGGCAGTTTATGGGTGTTTAAGTATTCGTGTTCATGTGTGTGTCTGTGTACACACATGGGTGTAGAGTCGATTTAGATGTCTTCCCCAATTACTCTCCACCCCTCCACCTCCTCTGTGTGTGTGTGTGTGTGTGTGTGTATGAGTGTCTGTGTATGTACTTTGTGTGTATGTGAATGTGTGTTCATGTTTGTGTGCATGTATGTATGTGCATGTAGAAGCCAGAGGCCGATGCTGGGTGTCCTCCTCTGTGACTCTCCATCTTATTTTTTGAGACATGATCTCTTGCTGAAACCCTCATTGTACATGGGATCTGCCATCGAACTGTCCGTTTTTTTATTATACCGTGTGTGACAAGTTTTGTCTTGGCTATGTATTGCCGATTCTGGAAACAATTAAATAAATTCTTTTCTCTGGCTACCAATGACATAAGCCAGCTCAACAGCAGGGACAGAAGATACTCTCATGATGTGGCATGTTCTTCTGTAAAAGATCCATTTTGGCTGCTCATCTGACCAGCCTTATTATTGAAATTATAAGGTTGGCAATGGGAGCCGCATGATTAATCCCTTCCTATGAAAAGGTTCAAACAATCCAGCTGAAGCATGGAGATGGTTGAAATGGTATCATTTTATCAACCAAATTAGCTGTGCATGAGTTACATGCAGAAACCAAGAGTGAGAAAAGATTCTTTTCTTCATGCCAGAGAGGCTGGTGAAAGAAACATTAGAAAGGTCTCTAAATGTTGAACAGAGCTCCATTGTGTATGGGGAATAAGCCTTATCCAAAACTCATAAAAACAGTAAAGCAGACTGGCAGAAATACCGAAGTGGTCATTCACTCACAATTAAATCGACACTGTCTTAAACATCCTGGCACATCCTCTTCGGTTGATTCACAGCTGCTCATGGAAGGCAGGGGTCCCTGCTTGGGAAGATTTAATGTCCTGTGCACCTGTCCCTGCCTTGTTAACAGTTGGAGAAGTGGCATGAGCCCTGGTTATCTGGCTTTGATGACACCCCATTCAGTTAGTGGGTTGACCAAGGATGCCAGGATGGTGCGAAAGTGACCTCCCCACTCTGTGTGTTTTGCTCATTCTCCCAAGGAAACCTGCTTGAGATAGTGACGAAGCAGATCATCCAAACAGTGTGCAAAGAGTGCAGAAATAACACCGCGCAGAGAGAGCTCAAGCCTGGTGGCTTGGCTTGCTGAATCATAGTGTCCATGCTTTATTGGTGCCCATGCGATGGGTTCGAGGAAGCTCTTGGAAGCTCAGCCATTCTGTCTTGGTTACTCCTCACCTCTCTGGTTTCTTGTCCACCCTCTGGCGTTAGGTCACCCAAGAGGGTTTGCTGAATACATTTGTGCTTATGTGATTGGTGTGTGGCTGGTGAGCTATGTGACAGACACAGGCTTATGCTGTTGTGTCTGGGCTCAGTGGGGAAGAGAATGGTGATTGATTAGTAATGCCTGCCATCGGTGTAGGACTGAGGAGATGTGAGGTGTGTGTCATTCTTTTGCAACGCGCTTCAAGTGTGAAAGCAGAGTATGGTGTGTCCTACAAGGCAGCTGCTAACATTTTTTCTGTTCCACAGTGCCGGATGAGCGTTGTAGCCAAGATGCTGGGAACATCCTCCTCTTTCTTGGCTGCTAAGATGCCACATTGTTCTCACAACCAAGTTCCCAGCTTTGGTGCTGTGAAATCTCAAGTTCATGTCCCTACCTTGTTTCTGTGGCAAATATCTTTGGTGTACTAACACCAGTAGGAAAGGGTATGACAAGATCAATTTTGATGATTTAGGGAGATACTGAAGGAGGAAGGAAGCAGAGCTATGGTAATGGAAGGTCTCTGTGAGTTTACCATCATCAACCCCACAGTCCAGATATAAAATATGAGTAGTGATTGATTAGTGATGTCTGCCAAACGTACAAGGCTAGGTTAAAATAATGAGACACATCTCATTTATTTGCAATCTGGGCTATGGCGTAACCTGGGAAGGCATTTCTGGTATGAAAGGGAAGATTGTACCCAACACATAGTGCTGGTAAGATGTACTGGAGCTGGGAGAAAAATCTAAGTCTGTGTGCTCCAGCTGTGAAGGCTCTTGAGTTACCCACCATGGCAGCAGCCTTCGGGATGCTCATTTTAAGAGAAAGAGATCGAGAAGAGCCAAAGAAGTCCGTGGTAGTTGCATAGAGGGATTTCCAGGGGACAGCACTGGAGCAGTGGCATGCTAAACACTGGGTGTGCGAACTCTGATGGGCGGCTTTCACTTCCTTAGCTCAGTGGGGACTGAGTCTCTCCTTGCATACACACTCCCCTCCCCGCAGAGTGCAGGCCTGACTGCCTTGCTGAGTGAGGGCCAGGCTGAGCAGAGGGAGAAGTAGCCAGGAAAGGAGAGGATCCTTCTGAAGAGGCCTCAGGGATTAAATTAGTCACTTCTGTGATCTCCTGTCAGATGAATGATCGGATTTCATCTTCCTGTCACCTCAGCCAGCAGTGTATGACATGCTGGGCATCTTCCTTCTGTTCCCTGTGGAGGGAAGGAAAGAAAAAAAGACTTGCACTTCATGCCCCCAGGACAGGCCTCTCTGTGCCAGGGCTTGACACAGAACTCTCTGGCTATGGCACCATGACTCCCCAGCATGCTCTTCTTGGGGATGGTCCAGTCTTCTGCCCACCCCTCACCCTACTCCCCATCCCTTATCCTACTCTACCCCTTATCCTTTGATTTGCTAAAAGACTCTTTCTGAGAATGACTGAGCCAGCTTTCAGCAGCTGGAGTAATAGAGCCTTACTTCCCGTTCCTCCTGGGCCAGCCCTTCTCTGCCTGGTGGAATTGGGAACGAGAACTGGCTCAGCTTCGCCTTTAGAACCAGCATCCTTTTATCTTGAGTTCTCTCATCCTTGACAGCTTCATTGCCCTTCCCTGGACTGCCTCTTGGAGGAGAGAAAAAGTGTGAAGGGCCATGTGGGAGGTGACAGGCCATGAAAGTGTCCTTAACTGCCGCTCTGATCCCACTGGCCATGATCCTCTGGCACCATGGTGGTCTCATCTAACTGCATGGGACAATGGGAGATACAGTGTTGCTCAATCCTCAGGAGGAAAAAGGGATGGGACTGAGTGAACTTGGGGCATCACTCAGTCTCAATTTCCATCTAACATAATTTAGTCTGTGGACATAATGGCACGTGCTCATAATCCCAGTACTCTGGAGACAGAGGCAGGATGGTCAGAAGTTCAAGGTCGTTGTCGTCGGTTACATAGCAAGTTAGAGGCCAGCCCAAGCTACATGAGAGCCTGCCGTAAACCAAAATCCAACTTTCTATCATGAAGACAAATAGGTCAATAGCAATAGGAATAACAAAAGGGGTGGTGCCAGGTCATACTTGACCGCTGGTTCCTTCTTGGAAGTGACAAAATGTCTAGATGTCACAATCACTGTCTCCTGAAGGCATACGATGGGCGCTGAATACCAGATCAACATGGGACAGTGCATACTTCTATCAGTTTTACCTAAAGTCTTAAGAGAATTAAGGATGATGAATTATTACTGTTTAAAAATACATAGGGACTTGTATGCCCAAGTCAGGGATTGTGACCTTCCTCAGGTTGATTGTGTTACTGTTACAGGGAGCCCACCAGCGATGACCACTCTGACTTGGTTTATAGCCAACTGAAAGTCTTTATTCCAGCTGGCTGGAACAACACTCAGGTATTTGGGACCTAAGTTTAGCCCTGAGCATTTAGAGCAAGGAGCAAAACCCACATGCTGGTATTTTCCTCTGCATCTGCAAGGGGGAGGTTTGCACAAGCAAGCAGTTTAACAGAAGCTATGTTTAAGCAGTTTAAGCTTAGCTATGCTAAGCCATTAGCTGGAGGGGGTTCTGCATAAGCAGGAAGTTTAACAAAGCTAAGTTAGGCTAGCTGGGGTAACTTTGCCTCGGTCCCCTAGAATGGAGTTGGGTAATTTTCCATGGGATTCTCCACCAAGGAGATCAAATTCTAGTTAAGCCTAAAATGGCTTCAGCAAGAATACAAGATGGAGGAACCTTTGAACCGTCTTACCCTGTCACATTACATGTTTTCAGGTCCCCTTACAGACCCGAGGGAAAAGAGTCTTTCTCTCCTTTGCCCTGTATTCAAGAGTATGTAAAGAAACTGTGAAGCACTTGACCGAAGTTGTATCTTTTCTATCCTTTTCTCAGTTCTGAGTCATAGGTACTCCCAAAAGACTGGGTGTTTGCCCAAGATCACAGGATAATATCCCCTAAACCATTGAGGAGTCAGACAGAGGACTACATGCTTGCGTGGGCTTGGCTACCTATTACTGACTAGCTGACCTAACATTTAGCTGTTAGAGAAGCTGTTTAATTATATTATGGTGTCATGTACCAGACATTGAGGTCACCTCAGCAGGGTGATCTTATGCTCCTCAAGGTATCCCCAGCTGGTTTGGTGTGGCGTTGACAAGCTCATCCAATGGCTTTACCCAGACGTCTGGCACTCTGGCACAGACAGCTGGAAGGATGCAGTTGGTGTTTCTGTCCTGCTCACGTGGCATCTCAGGGCTTCTAAGAGGGCTAAAGCTTCCAGACTGCCAATTGTATGGCTGCTCAAATCCCAACATATTATTTCTACCACACTCTTTGTGAACAAGTGGCTGCTCAAGTCCTCCTAGGCTCAAGGGGAAGGGAATTCCCAGTTACAAGGGGAAAAGTGAAAGACTTTTCAGTCATGTTGTTTATCTTAACAACAGTCCTGGGAGGAAGACACTTCTTATTTCCATTTTACAGTTCAATAAACTTCACCTGCTTGCCGACCGATTCCCAGTACCACATAGCCCACGTGGTATCTACCCAAAGTTAGTGCGTTCAAAGGCTTATCCAAACAACTCTTGCATAAAAGACCCATTTGTAAAAGCTCCCTTATCCTGACATGTAACTCAGAACTTAGAGATGACATTTACAATAGCTAATTTTTCACAGAGTGTTCCCTACACCCCCAATCTTCACAGCAATCATGCTTGTGTGGTAGATTGTATTGTCCTTTAAGACACTGACTCCACCTTCATGTGGACGGATTAGACTCTCCAGCATGTAGCTTTGGCCTTATCCACATGACTCCTTTTAGGCTACGAAGCTTGAGTGGCAGTGATGTGTGCTGTTTCCCAGCAGCAGATTCCACAGCTTCATGCAGTTCTGCTGGAATCTGTTTCTTCTACCACAAGACAGACAGTGTCCCCTAAATGGACTGATCTACCAGTTTCCATCCCTGAATCAAGAGTGCATGGATAATTGACTTGAACCAGCTGTAGACTTCAGTTGTTGCTAACCTGTGCATGTTTAGGGCAAGCCTGTGACTGTGGCCTATCCTGGCCTAAGCTAGTTGACACCATTACTTTTCCAACTAGAGGTGAAATGAGTGTGAAATAGTGAAATAACTTTCCACACTGTAACCCTAGACTGTGATTCTAAAGCCCCTACTCGTGTCCTCCAGTCTTCTGTGTACCCAAAGGAATAAAGTCCTGCAAGATGGACCATGTGGCTGAGCAGTGCCACCTCTGCACAGATTGTTTGACCCTTAGGTCACGGACCACAGTTCATGTGCCCGAGGCACTCTGGAGTTCTGAGACAAAGCCATTACGCCGTGTTCCGGCCTGGAGCTGTAGCTGAGCAGCTTATTTTATCACAAGAGGGACAAAACTACATAAATATCTCTTGAGCCTCTCGCAGTATTTCATGATATTTATGAGGGAGGCGTTGTTAGGGATGATTTAGCCTTCCCTGGCCTGACACGCTTCTCTGCGACTTTCTTTGTAAGTAACAGGAAAAGCGGGAGGAGGTAACATGGAGGCCCGACTGCTCATGAATTACCAGGCTTCAGGCATTATCTGGAGAGGCTGTCTTTCTCAGGCACCTTTCTTAGCCTGTGGCACTTGTGGGCAATGCGGGATGAGATGAAGAGGAAAGTCTTGGTGGCCCAGGAGAGGACAGCGTTTAAACTCATGGTGTTGAGTGCTTAGAGTCCACAATGATCTAGGGGGCATTTCTGCCTTCTTGTGGGCTATTTTCCTTTCATTCGTGTGTGTGTGTGTGTGTGTGTGTGTGTGTGTGTGTGTGTGTGTAACATTTAAAATGATTTAAGCTGCAAGCAATGCAAAACACAATGGGAAGAGACTGTGACAAGGAACGTGTGCTGGCTGACATGATGACATGAGGTGATGCCCGGAGGCTGGGGAGTTCTAGACATGGTTAATTGAGTGGCTCAGAGATATCATGGACGACCCAATTTCTTTCTGTGGTTTTGCTTCTCTACCCTCAGAGCCCACTGTGGCTTCCTTTGTGGGTGAGTGTTGGGGGATGCTTGTATGTGCAGGGGTACACATGTGCGCATGTGCGTATGGCCAGAGGTCAATGGTGGGTGTTGCAGGAGCCATTCACCTTATCTTTTCAGATAGGGTCTTTTGTTGAGGTGCTGGGCTCCTCATTTTTAGGCCTGGCTGACCAGTGAGCCCTGGGATCTTCCTGTTTCCCCCTCCCCAGCTCCGGATTGCAGCCACATTCTACCATACTCAGATTTTCATATGGGTTCTGAGGATCAAAGTTACGCTTGCGTGGCAAGTGCTTGGCCACCTGAGCTGAATCCCAAGCCATCTCCGAAGCCCTCCCATGTGGCTTTTTAGACTGATTTCTTTTGTCAACCCAAGATGGCAGCTATATCCCACGTACTGAAGGTGGTATCTGCTGCTGAACAGGGGATTCTTTCACATGCTTTATCCTATACTAGGTCCTGGAGTTGCTTTATACCGGGTCCTAAAGTTGCAGATTTGTATACAGAGAGGTTACTGGAGAAGGCTCTTTGGCAGCAACTTTCAGAAGGTAAGGGGGCAGGAATGGCCAGAGGGAGGAGTTGAGACGAGACCCTCAAGAGTACCCTGAGCTCTGATGGATTTTCAAAGCTGAGACAAGAGACCAAACTTCTGTTCCTCCATGCAGACCAGTCAGTGATGCCACCTGACTTGGCAGAGGGAGCGGAAGTGTATCATTGCCTTTCTCATTGCTGTGACGGGACACCTGATTTGAAGCAAGTTCATTTGGGCTCAGCATTTGAGGGTGCAGCCCATCACGGTGGGTAAAAGATGGCGGTCACGGTCCGTCTGCAGTGAGGAAATAAAGGGAGGTGAATGCTGGGGCTCAGCTGCCTTTCTCTCTTCCATGCTGTCCAGGAGCCTATGGGATGGGGTCACTCACAGTCACAGTAGACCCTCCCTCCTCAGTCAGTCATCGGAAAGGCACTCGGAAGCACGTGTTTTCAGGATAATCCAGTCAAGTTGGCAATGGAGATGAACCATTACAGTGATCTCAGGCAAGGTGTTTCTAGCAGATAGAGGGAAAGTGCTTCTGTGCCAAAGGGGATCCAAGGGGTACACCAGAGTGAAGAAGCATTTCCCATAGTTCCCTTTGTGTCCTTTTAGGCTAGCATGGCAGGATGTAACCATTTCAAAACCAACAGAACCAGGTCCCCGCAGAGACAGGGGAATTGCTGTGGTTGGTTTGGGCCAGGATTTATACTCTGGGGAATAGCCTGGGATTCTCCTCAGAAGAAGGCACAGAAATAAAGCAATATGAATGGGAACTGTGGTGTGGCATGGATGGTCACTCAGTGACAGCAGGGTTTGACCCACAAAGGAACTCTATAGTTCTGACCTACAGGTGCCAAGCAGAGGGGAGGGGATTCCAGTTGAAAGGTCTAGAAATGTGGGCATCTCAGAGTGCTTATGGATAGAGCACCAGGGAATGGTAAAGGGCTACTTCCCATGGAGAGGGTTTGGTTTGAACGGCAGTTTCCATCTGGGTGTGCTCCAGGACCTCAGTTACAGGGCAATGCCCCAGTATTAGGAGCTGTTAGAAGCAATCTTAGAAGTCCATAGGTCTGGGTTGTGATCTAGGTCCTTCTCTGAGTGCGGACACTCTACTTAACTCCTTGACCTCTTTTCCTGGTCAGGAGGATGTGCCCTAATGGGATGAGACTCCACAAGGTGATTGTGAGGATTAAATGGCAAGAAAGCCTGTGCAACCCCTGGAAGGTAGGAACCGTTTCAGAAACATGTGTCTAGGGCTGGGGAAATGGCCCAGTCAGTAAAGTGTTTACCCTGTGAGCATAATGACCTGAGTTTGACCCCCAGAGCCCATGTAGGGGGGAAAAGCTGGTCATGGTGGTCCATGTTTGTAATCCCAGTGCTGGTGAGGCAGAGACAGGTCGATCCCTGGGACTCAGCAGCTAGCCACTAGAGCCTCTGAGAGCTCCAGGCCAGGGAGATCCCAGCTCTAAGAAAGGGTAGTCAGTGCTTGGGGACTGGTACCTAAGGTTATCCTCCAGCCTCCATGTGCGCATGCACATACACAAATATGCACCTGCACACTTGCACATGAATACGCCCCGCTCCTCCAGAAGAAGTACCCCATCAGGACTATACTAACATATAAGCTTGAGATCACACATTACTCTGCTGTCTCCCAGCTTGTGGCCTTGAACCATATCATATTTTGGCTTCAGTTTCCTTACCTATAAAATGCAGAGGATACCGAGGAACACTGATACTGGAAAAATCTGGGTAAGCAGAATCCTCACCGCATGGCTCAGAGTAGAAAATCTCATTGGGGTGTGTACACGCCATTACTGCTTATTGATCTGGTTCGGCAAGCTAGACTTCAGTGGAATCCTTTCTCCAGTCTGTCCCATACCCTGTCTGGGATGAAGAGATGCTTGTTGATGTCTCTGAAAGAAGTACAGAGGACCCCAGGGAAGAAAACAATATGACTAGCCACACTCGTCCACTCTGCTTCCGACGGATTGGGATTTGAACACATTTTACTAGAAAAGCTGGCTAAGACAGGGGCACGCATTTGATTGGCTCCAATGTTTCGAATCTAGAAGAAGTCAAATTTGTAGACTTGGTCCTGGGCAGCTGGGAGCTTTGGCAACTGCGTTTGCTAGCCAGGCATTTGAAGACAGGCTGTTGTGGGCCATCCTGCCCTGATCTTTCCCACATCACACAGCTGCCATCTAGGAAGGACACCTGAAGGTCATCCCCCCAACCTCCACTCTCACCTAAGTGAGGGAAGAGGAAACACAGTCTTCTTCCTGCTACGTGGACCCCAGAGAACGCTGACTTCCATCTGCTGCCCCTCAGCCAGATGGATTCGGTGGGTGGCCACCATGTACACAGGGCACTTTGAAATTGGAGGAAGAGAATCTTCCACACATCTCAGTTTTCACCATCTGCATCTGCGGAGAAGAAAACCCTGATAATCTGTTTCGTTTTAGTATTTTGGGGTAGGTCCTTTGACACGTAATATGGTTTATTATTTTATTTTTCTGATTTGTCTAACTTAGCCAGAGCCAACCCTGATGGTTATTTTTAGATTTCAAAGTGCAGAAAAAAGAGTCAAGTGAAGAGCGAGGCTTTTCTTGCTTCCCACCAAGCTCCACAGCTCAAAGAGAACCTTTAACAGTCCAGAGCAGATCCTTTTAGATCTCTCTGTGTCCAACACATACGGGAAAAACACTTACATAGGAGTTTACAAGTACGTCGGTACTTGTTTTTTAGGAAGAGATTTTCTATTCATTTTACATATCAACCACAGATTCCCCTGTCCTCCCTCCTCCAGCCTTCTCCCCCAACCCACCCCCCATTCCCACCTCCTCCAAGGCAAGGTCTCCCATGGGGAGTCAGCAGAGCCTGGTACATTCACTTGAGACAGGTCCAAGCCCCTCCTCCCTGCACCAAGGCTGTGCAAAGTGTCTCACCATAGGCACTAGGTTCCAAAAAGCCGGCTCATGCACTAGGGACAGGTCCCGGTCCCACTGCCTGGGGGCCCCCTAGACAGTTCAAGCTAACCAACTGTCTCGGTGGTCTCAGGAGGAGCACCAGGAGTCCAATCGACGAGAGAGAGAGAGAGAGAGAGAGAGAGAGAGAGAGAGAGAGAGAG